>JAGDQP010001868.1:71230-113774 GCA_022664845.1 Lepisma saccharinum
TGCCATGGTAATGCGGAGGGGCACCATCCAATTGAAGAATGAAATCTGCACTATCCTCTTCGAGCTGTGGAAGGAGCCATTGTTGCAGCATATCAAGAAAAACATGTCCTGTCACAGTAGGTTCAAGGAAGAAAAAGGGCCCATAAATCTTTTCAGGGGAAATAGCACAAAACACATTCACCTTGGGTGAATCGCGTTGGTGTTCCACAACTGCGTGGGGATTATCAGTTCCCCAGATCCTTACGTTGTGTCTATTCACATTCCCAGAAAGGTGAAACACCGCTTCATCACTGTAACGTAACCTTTCGGCGAACCCATCCTCTTCCATTAACGTGAGAAAATCAGCACAGAAAGACGCTCGAGCAGCATAATCAGTGTCTCTTAAGGCTTGTAGCAGTTGCAAGCGATAGGATTTCATTTGTAAACGTTTCCGCAGAATTCGCCATACAGTTTTCTGTTGCATTTCAAGTTCCCTCGCTGCCCGGTAGGTAGACTTCTGTGGACTCCGCACAAAACTGGCGCGAACACGTTCCACTGTCTCTTCCTCAGCTGAAGGACGGCCAGTCGATTTTCGCTTACAGATGCAGCCCGTATCTCTGAATTTTTCATACCACGTACGAATGGTTTTTCCAGTAGGTGGGTCTCTGCCATACTTGGTACGGAAATGCCGTTGAACACTCATCACAGAGTTGTTTACATGGTAATCCAGCACACAGAACGATTTCTGCTCTCCAGTCAGCGCCATTTTCGTTAACTGCTTCCAGCGCCGCGTAGCGGTAGACAATGCAACCACGCGGGACATAAACTAAACTCAACTAAACTTTGAACTTTTGCCTTTCCTTGCGCGTAGCTCACATTAAGATATGTTCATTATATTTCACAAAATAAATTTATGAAATCGGGTCCATCATTTTGACTTACCCTGTATTTGGTATTCCGTTTTCTTACGTATACTCCTACCATTTTGTATTTTATTTTTTCAGAGGTCTGACCTGAAAATTATATTGATGAGCGCAACCCTTAATTCCGAGCAATTTTCGTGTTACTATAATTATTGTCCAACTCTCAACATCCCAGGGTTCACGTATCCAGTTAAAGAGTATTACCTAGAAGATGTTTTACAGATGACAGGGTAAGTACACAGGCTTTACAGACGACAGAAGGTAAGTAAACAGTGTTTTAGAACTATTATCAAGAACACTAGGAACATCCTATTTAGTTGTTCTGCCTGAAGCATGGACGTCGCTCAAAACTTTCGCGGCGGGATTCAACATGAAGTTGGCTGAGTTCCTTTCTAATTTTCACAGAGATTGTTGCCATCTGTGCTTTTTATTCAACGTTAATACGTTCCAGGAAGCGCAGGGAAAATAATAATGGAAGGGTTGGCTCCAATAATTAGGTATCTTTATTTTAGTAACTTTAAGGGTCAATTCTACAATCGACCGCTAAACCTTCAGTCAGCGCTAAGTTGAGGCCAAGTCTGCTTTTGGCCGATGAGAATACGCAAAATGAGAGTTGGCCTCAACTTAGCAGAAGTTTAGCGGTCGATTGTAGAACTGACCCTAACAGAAACTGAAATACATTTTAAACGCAAAACATTTCTTGTGTGTGTGAAATGGTATGATGACTGTGAATGTCATTCATTAGGTTCTACTATTATCTATTTGGTTCTGGCATCCAAGTCTTATATTCCATTTGAAACTAGACACTGGAGTACGTGTGTGTTTAAATGAATTGCTTAAGGGTCATGTAAAGCAACGATCTCCTACAAAAGATGGCAGCAGTAGCTCCGTATATGTCTAATGTATTTTTATCGTTGGACGAAACTCCAATGTTGCTCCTATAAATTCAATCCTATAGAGTTCAGACCTTCAGAGATGAAAGTGCATAACAATTTCAAGGGGTCAATCGGTGCCGATTCTTAATTTTCTTATTTGTACATTGTTGAAATAGTTTCGTTGTTATAAGTTTTGATATTCACGACAACAATCAAGCGATTTCAACAATGAATAAAAAAATTTTTAAAAAATCGGCATTGATCGAACTCTTGGAATGGTTCTGAACTTTCTTCCCTGAAAGTTTGAACTCTCTAGACTTGAATTTGTAAGAGCAGCATTGAAATTTCGCGCGACAATAAAAATTCATTAGACATATATGGAGATAGTGCTGCCATGTTTTATTGGAGATCGTTGCTTTACATTAACCTTAAATAAACCGTTACGATATTAGTGTTTTTTTTTTTTTTTTTTTTTTTTTGAAAGTTACTTTTTAAATGATTGATAGAGTAATCTTACCTGAATTATTTTCTTAATGTATGATAATTTTGAATCAATGTATTTTCTCCTACAACAGTAGGTAAGATTCTATCTTCATCCCTACGTACCAGAAATTTATGATTATTGAGACAGGCGCAAATAATATTAAAGCAAACATCTGTTGCGTTTTCGTGTGCGCTTTCCATATAGCTAATATTAACAAACAGACAAAATTCTGAGTAGAGGAAATTTTGGCTGGACCTGTTATTAAAGCTAAAACATCTTCCGAATAGCATTATTTATAATGATGCCTTCGGTGGAGGAAGTCTGTTACTTATAATTTTGCAGGGTGTCTACCACCGTGGAAAACCTGGAATACTCAGTGAAATTTATAATTTATGAGGGAAACTCAGGGAAATTTATGAGCTGGACCTTTCCCTAATTGGTGAGAGTACTGCCCCGGCAAGGCGGAGGTCTTGGGTTGGATTCCCACTGCTGACCGGATTTTTTTCAGTATGTTAAAATTCTCTATTTTAAAGATAATTCTTCCACTTACGAAATACCAATAATGTACAAGATGCTAGGAATGGGTGGGGGTGGGATTTTGGAAAAATGTCGTTGCGTATTATTTACATGTTCACTATACTGAAAATTCAGAAAATTAAAAAAAAAAAATTGGAAAACCTGGAAAACTCAGGGAATATTAAGTCACAAAATTAGTAGACAGCATGTTTTGGCTTATTAGTCTCAAAGTTTATTTTGAATTTGTAAATTTCCATCACGTCATTTTAGCGACAGTCAGTCAGAATTTGGTGTATGTTTATTACTATTATTATTGTAAAAAAATGCTCTTAAAAGACAAGAAAAGGGTTGACCATGGTTTTGTTTCATATTGGAATGTTTTAACACTTCTTTTTAGTGTATTTGTTCATTTATACAGCATTATGCAATGTATTTGTGTTGTGTATTGAGAAAGAGGCTGCTAGATGGCAGGCAAGTTTGTTACTTGATTAAGCGGGAAGTTTAAATGACGAATGATTCTTTTATTTTGCGTTTTTAGTTTGCAAAGATGATGTTAAAGTTCGGGAAGGATTGTTTTAAACGAGATTAGATTGAAAGAATGTTTAATTAATCATTTATTGAACAAATATTAAAGTCATTATTGGTACTTACAGAGTGCAGTCACGTTATTTTGACCACCTGTGTAGTGTCCTTTTTTCCTAACGCGCGCTGAAGTGAGCCGTCGTGGGAGGAACTTAAGACTGGAGAGGGTTGCTGCGGGTACCTGTGCCAATGCAGACTAGTAGACTCGAAGTTTTTTTAAAAAGTCTGTTCACCGCCTAATATGTCAATCGATGAGGTCACATAAATCTTCAGATGGGTTAAGGTCCGGGAATTCGTTGGCGAAGGGCTTGAGGGCTTCGTCATGCTTGTTCCTCAAAATCACTTATGAACAATTTTGACGTCATGACATGGCTCATTGTCTTGCTGATAGATTCTATGACCGTAGTAAACACATGGTTATCATGTACGACTATACCTGGATTGGTAACCATTTGCGTTCAAGGTGACATCCAAAATTATCGGCAGATCCAAGTCATGCCATGGAAACAATCCCCGGACCATGACGCCGCCTTCACCAGCGTACCGTTTGCCAACAGTTGTATCTGGGTATCTCGCTGCAAAAGAAACGAAATAAACAGAGGCCACTTGGCCTGGTCCACTACCGACATTGCTGTGCATACTGACGACGTGTATTTGTGATAAGCAACCATCAGCATGGGTGCTTTGAGGAAGGTTTACTTCGCTAGTACACTGTCGTATTGAAGACCTCGGTTGATCAATAGTTGCGCTACGATCGGTCCTGACCAACCGTCGCAGCGTGCGTCCACCTTTAGAATGAATGGCGCGTGGGACTCCATAATTGGCACGTCGGGAAGTAACAACTGGACCATCATTCATCCCATCTCTTTCACCACTGCAGCATGTGAGTATTTCACACAGCTCTCGGATTTAGAAATATGGGTACCCCTGACCCGATAATCGATGGGGTCCTGTTTCCAGATCTGATAGGTCGCGTGGTTTAGCCATGATGGTGTGTGTGTTAAGCATGCACCGAGCCGCCGTAGCTCGGTGGTAGAGCGCTGGCGTAGCATTCAGAAGGTCGTGTGTTCGATCCCAGCGCCTGACCATCTTTACTAAGGGGTTTGCCTCAGTCACACCAGGAAATCAGGATGGCACCTTCAACATTGGTCCTGGCCGATACCTTCCCGAATCCTATCTCGGCCTGAGCCGTAGATGCCTAAAGGTCATAAAAAACTCAAATTCAAAATGCTAAGCGTACAGAACATGATGCGACGGTTGTATTGAAGGTGGTCGTAGTAATGGGACTGGTCTCTGTATTTTGTGGTGTGAATTTTTTGAAAGTTTTTTTTTTTTTTTTCGTAAATATATTTTTCTTCTTCTCTTTCCTAGGTTTGAATTTCAACCAAGGAATGCGGATTTGCAGAAACGAAGAGGCAGGGGAAAGGCTCGTAAAATTGATGAACATTTGGATTTTATTGAACCGTACATCAGGTGGGGTTTTTGTTTGTTTGTGTTCGCACGCATGCATTTGTTCTCTTTGAAATGAGGCTAAGTTGCTTCATATCA
This sequence comes from Lepisma saccharinum, assembly GCA_022664845.1. NCBI lineage: Eukaryota > Metazoa > Arthropoda > Insecta > Zygentoma > Lepismatidae > Lepisma > Lepisma saccharinum. The sequence goes on from JAGDQP010001868.1 coordinate 76,138, forward strand.
TAGCTTTATATACCTACCTTGCTGAATTCCAGTCATTTCACCAACTTATCCATTTCCTCTTTTGTTTGCATATATTTTGAGTAGTTAGAAGTCACGCTGTCTTCAGTTAGAAAAGCCTTACTATCTACCAACATTGGCTTCCTTATGTTTAAATATTACATGGTTGTTTCTTTATATATATATAATCGTAGTGAATTTAGGAAGGTATAAAACAAATATTTAAAAAAAAAATCCTTTATTTTGTTGGAGGTAGGTAGAGTAAAGAGCATGGTCGATACCTTCCCCATTCTTCTCCCTCGGAAGATTTCACCGAAGAACATCATCCCTCGAACTCGTACCGGACTTAGTCAATAAGTACTTGTAATTTAATCAGTAAGAATGAAATAAATATACAATCTAATTTCTTGAGAACGGCAAGTATGTTGATTCATTTACTTCTTGTGGGAAATACGATTTCACTTTCAGGGGTGCAGCAGGATTTAAGAAACGGTAGATCGAGAATTTTTTTTGTAGTAAACGTGTGACGGTCACCGATATCGCCTTTAGTGCGCTCCCGTATCAGTGAACCTGTTTGAAGCACTCTCTGTGCTGATGTGCGCGTCAGAGACTCAACTATGTCATTTTCTCAGATGTGGCTGGTGTGTAAATAAAAATAAAAGCGCTGATACATAGTGAGACTTCAGTAGCATTTTTACATCTCGAATACGAGGCTTAGAATATCACTTATAGAAGGATTTTGTTCTTTAAATATTAAGGGCAATGTAAAGCCAAGATGTACAAGAGATGGCAGCACTATCTCCGAATATGTCTAATGTATTTTTATCGTTGCACGAAATTTCCATACTGCTCCTACAAATTCAAGCCTAGAGAATTCTTTCAGGGAAGAAAGTTCTTAACCAATTCAACAGTTCTATCCTTGCCGATTTTAACAATGAACAAGAAAGAAAGTGAAAACTTGGCACGGATAGAGCTATTGAATTGGTTATGAACTTTCTTCCCTGAAAGTTAGAATTCTCAAGGCTTGAATTTGTAGGAGCAGCTTCGAAATTTCGTGCAACAATAAAAATACATTAGACATATACGGAGGTAGTGCTGCCATCTCTTGTCGTACATCTTGGCTTTACATTGCCCTTAAGTTTTCTGAATACTTTCATGTTAGAGATACGGAAGAAATTTGATGGAGAATTTTTCACGGAATTTCCGTGTATTAAAATTCGATAAAGTGTTGACTATATCAATTGATTGAAGTTCAGGCATTGCGGTCTGAGGAACCCCATCATTCACAGAAGGTGGGTGTGTTCTGTGCATTATCACAGCGGCGTATCATCGGGCCAATTTTTTGACACTACTGTCAACAGTGAAGTGTGCCAGGTATTGTTTCATGAATTTGCGAATCAGCTGGATGACGAGGAACTTACAGTTGGCTGGTACCAGCAAGACGGGGCAACGTGCCACACGTCTAAAGCGAGTATGGCTGCGGTGGAATCATTTTTCCCTGACAGAGTGCTTTCCAAAGGATTATGCCCCCCAAGGTCACCTGACTTGACCCTCTGACTTTTTCCTGTGGGGTCACCTTAAAGGTACTGTGTATAAGAACAAACCACACACCATCGACGAGTTACGTCAGAACATCCGCCGTGAAATCCAGGCTATCACGCCCAATACTCTGGCAGCAACATTCACGAACATGCCGTGTTGAACTGTATATACAGGAGGGAAGGGGGGAGGTCACTTCCAGCACCTCTTGTAATGTACCTTCATTTCTCAACGATAAAGGTATGCCATGTACAAATTTGGTTTCATTTTCTCTTTTATTAAGATTTTTATAACACTTTTTCCCGGGGCCCCTTACAAGTGGGACACCCTGTATAACAGTTCTTTCAGTAATAGCACTTTCTGTGATAATGACAACGGTAAACATTTTCTTCGGACAATTTTAACAATCGAAAAACGTTACCAGGGTCGATGAAAACCTAATATGCTTGTAGATTATTATTGGACATTGATTCAAGACACATCAGATGCCTACAGAAGGAAAGGCAAACGTCGGAAAATCAACTATGAATGTACTATGACCCATGCTTTTGCCGTTGGTTGAGGTACGCTGTATTCGCAGCAGATCAAATTCCATAAGACACACTCTATTTTGTAGTAGTGTCATCGGATCTAAATGGAATTTCCATTTTTTTTTTTTTTTTTTTTTTTTTTTTTTTTTTCAATTCAGACTGGTTGTGATGTCAGGGGAGACATCATGATGATAACAAAGAAGTAGCAATACAAGATTCACCCAAATTCGCTGCTCTGTTGCACGCTGCCAATATGTCCGTACCCTTTTCAACTTCACATTTTATTGAGTCTTAGTATCGTGTTACTTGGGGGAGGGGGCATTTTTTTGGATTCATTTAGGACATCAGTTAGAGAAACGTTAAGCATTTGCGGTGTGAGAATTGGTATAACCGAGCAGAGCCTATTAATTAAGGAGTATATTTATGGGCTAGGTAGGCACCGAGGGCCTGATCCTGTTAATTCCAATCTCTCAGACATGCCACGGTGTAGGCATAGCTGAGTGTCTGGCTCTTAAATATAAGTTAAATAAAAATCTAAGTGCTATGTTCCCGTGACTCTGCTTATTTGTGATAAGCTAACGTTGGGTATTCATAGATTAAGAGAGAGCTGCGTCAAAAATAGAGAAATGTTCGATTATTTTTACAAGTTTTAAAATAATAATGGCTCAAAAGTGCACTAAACAGCATATTTCTCCAGCCCTGTCGTGTTATAAAATATACATTAATTTTTCATTGTATTCAAGTTTATTGAGTTCTGCAGTGTTATTTTTTATGATTTAGAAGCGTTTTGTACACCGGATACATTACTTAAAGCAAGAATTTAAGATACTTTTGGCAGTATAAATGTGTCATTACTGTCTCTTGAAGTGCATGGCAAGTTTTGTAGTTAAAGGAATGTTGTGTGGATACTGTGTTTTGTTTGTAATATTAGTATTTGCATGATTAAGTGTATGTTTTTTCCCCTCCGGAGCAATACGTTTGTTAATAAATGAGTATGATTGTACAATGCATCAGCAGTATTTTATATAATCCATGTTTTGTTTCTGCACGTTCCTGTTGTACAGACGTAGTAATAATTGGGCTTTACTTTTCTGTAGGCATCTTGCATCATCAGGAAATTATTCACCAAAAGTGCTAGCCTCGCTGAGAAAACTTGAATCAGAAGAAATGAATCTCGATCTTATCACCGCTCTCGTAAAATGTATTTGTTCCAACACGAATGAAGGAGCCATTTTAGTATTTTTGCCAGGATGGCAAGAAATTTCAACTCTATCCAAATTACTGACTGCCGCATTGTGTGATCGCTGTAAGTAACAACGTAATGCGTGTGCTTTTGTGTGGGGTGCCTCAGGATTAGGCCTGAAGCTGTGAAAACTTCCGTAATGCTGTGAAATTTGATAAACAGTTATTGTATTATTTTATGCAATTCTCTAAACATATCCAGTTCTAGATATTTTTACCAGATTGCGTGTAAACCACTAAATCCAGCACCCTTTACCTGGTGGTGAAAGTCATTGACTTCTCATCAGTTCTAAGGATATATCACAGATTCGATTCCTGCTTACGCCGGGCATTATAACAGTTGATTTCCGGTTTTTTTTTTTCAGTCTTACTAGACGAATATCGGGTGATACCTAGAGTTAATATAAGGAGACAGAGAAAGCTTATCAGACCTTTATCGTTTGCAGACCCGCACCGTTGGAACTGTGACCAAGCGGTCGTGGCTCAGTAATAGAGCATTGGCTTAGTATTCGAGAGGTTCTGTGATCGATCCCAGTGGCCGAACGTCGTGACTGAAGTTTTCCTCAGTCTCACCAAGGCAAATGCTGGGATGGTACCCTCAACTTAGCCCCTTACCGACTCCTTCCTGCATCCTTTCACTTCCCCTATCCCAGGCTGAGCCTTAGATGCCTAAAGTCCAATTCAAAATTCGTGTGACTATGAGCGAACAATACTGCTTCCACTCCTGTACTTCTTCGTCCTGCTTTATAATTGAGCCCCTTTTGCAGGAACATATCTGGACTCAATACGGCAAGGTCTCCCACCGGTATTGTCCTACTTCTTTTGATTTGTTCGTTGTGTGAGGAGTATTGTTGTACCCAGCCCCCATAGTTCGATCGGTGATGTTGCCAACTGCTGATCCGCAATGGGGAGGTATGTGAGTTCAGTCCTAGCATACTGACTATCTTGACTGAAGTTTTTCAAAGTTTTCCGTAGTTTCACCAGGTGAATCTCGGCATGGTCTTCAACTAAAGCCTGGCAGCTTTCTTCCACATCCTTACCCCAGGAATAGTGATCGCCGACATATGTCATTCCTCAAACGTAATAGGTCTAGATCAAAAGTTCCCAATTCAACCCATGAAAAGAAACCCTTGACGAAAAATATGGCCGTCTGCGCGTTATTTTTTTGAACGTTTGTTTATGACCTTTAGGTTCTCTCTTTGGCTCAGGCTAGGATAGAATAGGGAAAGGATGTGGGTAGGAGTTGGGCAGGGCATACTTTGAAGGTATCATTCCGGTATTTGCGTAGTGTGACTAAGGAAATCCTCTGGAGAAATCTCATTCAGGATAGCCGGCAGTTGGGCACGAATTCACGTGACGTTACCGCCTGAACCACAAGGGCTTGGTGTTGGTTCGTGATCTTATTATGAAAGAATTGAATTTTGAACTTTATTTAAATCCTTTAGGGAACTTTGGGTCAGGCCGGATGGATGATGATGGTGGTGGTGGTGGAATGAAGAAAGTGAAAGGAAACGGGAGAACCCTTAGGAAAGTCCAAGAGACCCACATGGCACGAACCAGGATCTAACTGACGACCCATAGCATCAGAGGTGAACGCTCTACCACTGACCCACCGCGGCCCTTCTTATGTAAGAGTACAAGTGTGGTGATTTATCGATCAACATTGATAGTCTCACCATGTACCAAGAAGTCCGTAAGGATAGGCGCGAGTTGATCAAAGAAAAGTTACTACCTCTTCATTCGTGCGCTGTTGTGCGTTAGCTAACGATTGGCACGAAACCTTACCGCGTAGTCCCTCATAACAAACACACTTAAACTTTCATGTCTATAAACAGTACATATCCTGGAATGAATTTCTGAAGCTGAATGTCCTTCAGCTGTAAGAAAGTGCTGTTCTTTCTTGGACGGCTTTATCCTGCATTGTACAACTCGCTTCCAGGATCGTGCCAGCAACAAGTTAAGAGCCACCTCCATCAGATTCCAACACGCCCTGAAGATTACCTTCCCACAAACCATATGTTCCTCATCCAATGCATCTACATAATACTACAACCGTCCGATAAGTTGAATTTTGCCTTGCCGTATACTAGTGCAGCTACGTTGCGAGGAAGATGTACTCTCCGAGGTGTATTATCGTTCAGATTTTAACTGACGTAGGCGAAAAATTCACAGTTCATTAAATGTTAATTAACCTAAGAATACTTAAACTATTAATTTTAATTGTACATTCGACAGACTTTCTTACAGGAATTTTCTTTAGAATAATTGTAATGTTCTAACAACTGAATGTTGTCAGTGTTGGAGATGTTGCACTGGAAATTACACATAGCGTATATTGACGATTCAATTTTAGGTAGTATCCAGTACCATCCTAGCGTTGTTCGCCTTGTGAAACTGAAAAAAAAAAAACTAATAGAGCACGGGGACTGAGCCAGTGTTGGAAGAACATTACAAACCAGGTGCTTCACTAAAACTGAAAACCATAGACTTTACATCGTATCTACAAGTGTACTAGATCGAAATTGAAACGAATTACTACGTAACTTTGTACTTACCTTTTCCTTTTGATGCTATGCGTTAAGGGCAATGCAGAGCCAAGATGTACGACAAGATATGGCAGCACTATTTCCGTATGTGTCTAATGTATTTTTATCGTTGTACGAAATTTCAATGCTGCTCCTACAAATTCAAGCCTAGGGAGTTCGAACTTTCAGGGAAGGAAGTTCATAAATAATTGCAGAATTCTATCCGTGCCGATTTTTCATTTTCTTTATTGTTCATTGTTAAAATCGTTCCATTGTTGGTAAAGAAAATAAAAATCGGCACGGATAGAAGTCTGCAATTGTTTATGAACTTCCTTCCCTGAAAGTTTGAACACTCTAGGCTTGAATTTGTAGGAGTAGCGTTGAAATTTCGTACAACAATAAAAATATATTAGAGACGTACGGAGGTAGTGCTGCCATCTCCTGTCGTACATCTTGGCTTTACATTTCCCTTAAATGTCTTCGTCATAACATCATAAACCCATTATCATTTCACATATCATTTTCAAAATAGCGTGTAGTTTCTTTCTTCGTTGTTTGTCTTCCTGCCATATAACTGCATCATTGTCATTATATTGGGTTGGTGCGAATGACATGACCGCTTTGACGTCTGGTGGGAAACGCACCTCAGCAACATAACACAGGGATCGACTGAGGGCACACGTCTAACTTCACAAACTTTGTATACGTCCAGCAAACAGGCTAGGGGTACTCAGTCAGTCAGTCAGGAGGCATTGTGTTGTTAACCAGAGTCATGAAAGTATACCATGGAGAACACACAAAGGCAAGTTATTTTTTTATGAATTCAAACTGGGGCATTCTGCACAATCCGGAAAAAAAAAAAAAACATTAACAGCGCATTTGGTACAGGAATTGCGAATAAACCATTCACCGTTGGTTTTGTCAAATTTCGTTCCGGTGACACAACATTGCAAAATGAGCCCGTGGGCACCGACTAACATCATGTTCGAATGAGCTGCTCAGGAACATCGTGGAAGCGAACCCTCGGAAAAGTGTTGGTGCCACTGCAGACGAGTTAGGCATACACCATACTACTGACAGTCGGCGGCTTCGTGCGATTGGTAAGGTGAAAAAATTTGCGGACTCATGGGTGCCACATGAGTTGACACCGGCCAACAAGAATCGCCGTCTGGAGGTGTACATTTCTCTGACCATAATGAATAAGTATGGAGGTTTCCTGCATCGTATTGTCACTTCAGATGAAAAATAAATCTGCTATGTCAATCGTAAACGGTCAGGACAATGGTTGGATCATGATCAACGTCCAGGAGAGTGTCCTAAACTACCTTTCCACCCACGGAAGGTGTTGTTTGTTTGGTGGTCTATGGTGGGAGTGATCCATCATGTTTTTGTCAAGCGAGGTGAAATCATCACTGCAGATCGTTACAGTGCTGAACTCCATGAAATGCATCGCGCAAGCATCCAGCAATGGTCAACAAACATGGTGTCCTCATGGTGTATGACAATGCCCGCCCACACGTCGCGCAGAAAACGGTGCAGGCTCTCCATGAGTTTGCAGCGTGAGACCTGTTCTTACCCGCTGTATTCCCCCGATCTCTCTCCCACTGACTCTTTCGGTATCTCGACCACTTCTTGGCACGAAAGACCTTCCCTGATGATCGGGCGGTGCAACATTTAGGATTTCTTGGCATCGCAGACTCTAGATTTCTTTCCCCACGGAATCCAATCGTTGGTTGAGTGCAGACGGTAACTACTTTCATTAACCAGGTGAAATGGTCCTTATTATAACTAAAGTGGTCCTTATGGTCCGTATCGATTTATTGTTGTGCGTCACAAGTAATTTCCCACTTCGTCTATAAATGATCTCAGGGCGCGTTGTAGTTCGAACACCGATTCCTTAGATAACACCAACAGTTTCCTCCAACAGGTTTACCAAGTACCCCAAGTCTACTACATGCAGCGTGGGTTACAAAGTCTTTCTCGCAGTTGCCTCTAGAGAATAAATTGTTATGCGAAGCTGCGGTGCTTTTCAGCAACCTAGACCTCATATAATAACTTCTCCAACAAAGAAGCGAAGATGAATTAAAGTCAAAAGGTATTCAGAGAATTAAAAATACATAACTTTCCCTCTGGCTGTCGTAACCCGATATGGCCGTATACGTACAAGAGTAGTACAACTTATTGCGACAAATAATTAACAATTGATAATAAACATCAAACTTCTACTGGAAACTATTTCAATTACGTACAGTCATTATTCTGTACTCATGTGCCCTTTTACATACATTCAAATGCAAACTACAAAATGTGTTAAACCAGTTTCCATGTTTTGCTCCTATTACAAAAAGTAGTGACATCTATTGGCCTCGACTGCAAGTTCAAAATACATAAGATATCGCCCGCAGTGCAAATTACATTATAATTGGCTTTGAAATTGCTCATAAGCACACAATGACAGAAACTTTAAATAAAAATAATAAACCTTTAAATAATAAGTAGGCTTATTTTAACTTGTTCCTGAATTCTCAAAGCCGCTTTACAAATTAGTCACTGAAAGGCATAGCACAGGTAGTGTAGTTTTCATTCATTTGTCTTTCGGACATTTCATTCGCACCAACGCAATATTTTTGGCAGTTGTTGGCAATACTTTATTCCTAAAAGAAGGTATACAATTCAACAATAATGAACAAAAACTATTAGCTATTAGCTTTTGTTATTCCGTGTTCTCTTGCTATTTTAATGTGTATTGAAAATGTTTCTGTTGCAAATCTAGTAAAAAATCCATGTATGTATTCGAATTTCAGTATATTTAGTGAAACCTCAAGAGGACTGTTGGCTAAGTTTTGTCTGCATTTCGATTTTAAAATTAGCACTAGTTACAAAGATAACAATTGTAAACTTAATGGTATAGGCATCGCCATAATCCTACCCAAACTCTGTGGTTAAGGTCGCGACCTTCAAATCGTCACTGGAAAGTCCTGTCGGCTACGTTGACTGGGGTTTTCCAAGGTTCCCTTTTAAGTTCACCAGACCTGTGTGTTACTAGTTAAATTGTTTGAACTGCACTTGCCCCAGGAAAAGTGCTCGCAGAAGAACGGCGTCCCTTAGACGTGTGATAGGCTTAGGCCATAGGTGCCTGTCGAGCCTATAAATCACTCTGTTAAGTGATTTAAATACCGTATCCATAGGAGTTTTAGACAAAAATGTGTTGCCATAAAATATTATAACATTGTATTGTCGACCTTTGATTTAGGAGAGCCTACTTAGTTTTAGGGGGCCAAAAGGATCTAATCATTAGCTTGTATAAGCGATTAATCTTAAAATGAAAAATATTACTTGGCCAATTGCCTTTGGAGGGAAGTGTACATGGTCTGTTTGGAAAGAATGCGACAGTTTTGAGAAAAACAAGAACTGGTTGCGCCATATCGATGCAATTTATCAGTCGGTCAGAGGGGGACCTTACTTGGGTAAACACGAACTAGTTCAGTCCGTTATCCCACTTGTGCTGCACCCCGAGCTCAGTTTGCCGTTAAAGAGAAATATATTACAAGGACTTGAAGGAATCGAGAGGAAGGTAGCTCTAGCTGATGGCGATTTTCAATTTCGTTTTGAGGAATGAAGGGACAGTGTATAAGGTTCTTTCCGGGCATGTCTCGTACGTTTTAAATTGGTGTGATTAATTTTTTTTTTTTTTTTTTTTTTTTAAGTGATTAACCCTTTTAGTTCGTTAATTTATTGATATTTTGACACTGAGCTCTTCTACCTTTCAGACAAATATCGTATATACCCATTACATTCTATGATGCCATCCGTAAACCAAAGAGAAATCTTCACGAAGCCTCCATCTGGTAAGTATTGTTGAAGTTGTGTTCATATGTTGTCAGTAAAAATACTTACACAGTTGGGCAAAAAGTAGGCTACCCGTGTACTGTCCAAAGGTGCTACAATGTTGTAAGACGTATTGAGCCATTCTTAGATATGAACGTTTGGGTCGGCTTCAGAAAACCGATTTTGATTTCCCAAAAGACTGCCGTCGGGAAAATAATGCAAATAGCCGTAAAAGAGGACGACTCTGTTCTAAGTCATGGACGGTAGTTCAACACCAGCTAGTTAATCGTTGTTTATATTTGACGGCACTTATTGATCTGTTAGAGCGCTTTGTCCTACTTGTATGAAACAGGGCTATCGTTTATTATGTCAAAGCCAGAGTTGCCTAAAGCCCTTAAATCAATTCATTCACTATTGTTTGTTTTTGGTAAGAGATCACCTCAGTCTGTCAGACCATAGGGTTTTCTTCCGCTTTCCAACTTTACAAGAGTCTTTATGGATTTGATAGTTAATTCACGAAACTACTAACGTTTTATTTAAAGATATCCCAGGTTGCGGGTTCGAATCCGGCTGGGCATTCAAGGGTGTGGTTTTAACAAGCATTGTACTCATGTAATCGAGACGAATCGAAGTCCAAAAAGTCTAAACTGGCTCATATAACAGGGTTCCCACTCACCTGGAAAACCTGGAATAGTCAGGGAATCCAGCTTAGCACTAAAAAGTTCTGGAAAAGTCAGGGAATTTCACTAAAAATATCTGAAAATCTGGAATAGTCAGGGAGTTTGACAGCTTATCGTTTGAAGTTCATTTAGTTACAGCCAGCATTTAATGTTAGATCGTTTTTGAAATTACTTGGAGGCTAATGTGCCAACCATGAAGCAATTTAAGAAAAGAATACAGTGAAATATTTTGATGTATCTTTATTTTCATGCAACTATGATCTTTATTTTCCCATGGAATTATGATATATATATATACAAAATGGGGTACCTGGAAATTTCTGAGTAGTGACCTGGAAAACCTGGAAAATTTGATCTTGGCAAATGAGTGGCAACCCTGTATAATATAAAATAAATAAATTTAAGATATCGAGCTGTAGACAGATACAGACAAGGATTTCGCCGTAGTTCAGTGGTAGAGTGTTGACGTAGCATTCGGGAGGTCATGTATTAGACCCCAGAGGCGACCATCCTGACAGAGGGTTTTCCCTTAGTCACACCAGGCAAATGCCGGGATGGCACCTTCAACATAGGCCCTGGCCGACACGTTCCCGTATCCTTTCCTCTCTCCAATCCAGGCCTGAGCCTTAAATGCCTAAAGGCCATAAATAAAATTCATTCAAGGATTTCCTTTCTTATATTGAAATGTCTAACCGACTTTCTATTCTCCTGACAGTTTAAAATGTTCTTTATTGTGTTTTTAAAGTGAGTATAAGATTTAAAGTCCATGGTATTCCAACATTTTCGCGGCTCGATAACCTAAGGGGAAGGAGGGGGGAGGCGATGCCCACTTTCGAAGCCTGTTGACGTCGGCTAACCGGATTGAAGCTGTGTAAGGTTTTCATTATGTGAACCCTAATATGGGACTTTGAGTAGAGGCCCTGGGTTTAACTCAAAACCCGGGACGGACAGTCATGTGTCCCGTCGGGCATTTGGCTTAAAGGTGGTCGGGACATAGGGACGTGCCGCGACAGTCCGTAATCTAATATGACTTGCAACATACTGTACGTGCGATTATGTTCGTAATTTACGTATGTAAACTCTCAACCAGTCCGATCATGTATTAGTAGATAGACGAAGACACACCAACATAATGGATGTTAGGTCGTACAGAGGAGTGGAAGGTGACACCGACTATCAGTTAGTGATCACAAAAGTGAGGGAAAAGTTATATCGCGAACAGAGAATGCAAAGGATCAAAACAACTGAAATCGGAAGTTAAACGATTCGATAGTCCGAGCATAAGAGTAGATTAGATTACCAACTGGAAATCTCAAGTAGATTCGAAATCTTAGCCTATTCTTGTAGTAATAAAGATGGCATTAATAATGAAATTGTTGTGAGTAAGATGTGGAAGGCAATTCGTGATGATGTGAAGGGCGCAGCGAGGGAATGTGTAGTCGAGCAGAAACACCAGATAAAGCTAGATCAGCAGCTTAAGAACAAACAGTCCGTGTAGTGTAGGTAAACATTTCAGCCTTATAAGCGCATCTCAGAGATAAAGTGAAACTGGACCTCGTGTTAGTAGTGATAAGAGTTGCTAATTATGAACTGGGTTTGATGTACGATGTACTGCAGGTACTTTCGTATTTGTCTCTCCAGCTGCGCGACTGAGGTACAACGTGGTGATTAGGTCGTTCGACGGACCATCAGGGTTATAGGAATTTATACGGAGGGACCTGAACCAATATACTAAAAGGCGTTGAAAGGCCAGTGTAATGAGAGGAGTTCCCCTTAAAAGCAATATCAAAGTTAAAGAGCTTGTAAATGGTAACCAATTTATTCAAAGTCTTTGCGACAATGTGAAGAGAAGATTGAGTGATAAAAACGAATCCAATGATCAAATCTTGAATAACATTACGATGCTAGATCCAAATGCATGAGGCGAAGAGGTTGGAATTGGTCGCGGTGAAAAGGAAGAAAGGCAACTTTGTGAAAAGTTTAACTGAGATGTACAAAGGGCAACGAGTGGTATTTGGAAACATGTTGAATATTCCTCGAAAAATCCGTAAGATTTGAAACTCTTGAAGCGCAGCGCTGTATAAAAACGTATCCTTTCAACACTCCGGAATGCGAAAGAAGATTTAGTGTGTTGAATATTGTCGCAAATAAATTCACCCCAGCTTGCTAATCGAAATTATTTAAGATTTAATGTTTGTGATTATTAACGGTCTACCTTTGTCTCGGTGGAATATAAATTGAAAGTTGGGAATTGAATCACCGAAAAATGCTATGCAATTCATGCTTTAAAAAAAAAAACGAAAAAAGTAATGTTTGGCAGTTTTAATTAGAAACAATTGCAAGTTTTTTATTGTTTTTTTTTAATATACAGAAAAAATTGTTGTTGGCGCGGCAGGGTCTCTAAACCGGTTCGTCCAGTTGATGGTTACGTATTCTAACCACTAAACTACCGCAGCACAACCCAACCGGTAGCTGGGAGATCCCGGTTCGAGCCCAAATCTCGGTAACGACAGTTTTCCTGTGTATTTTTCAAGTGTAAACCTCAATTTTAGTATATATAATTAACAATTCAAGTGTATATAATTAACTATTTCAATGTTCAAGGTCTTCGTAAATATGCAAACATGTCATGTTTACTTTTTTAAGTTTTGTTTATAATGTTATATGCATCACATAAATAAAAAAATAAATCACAGCCATATTCAATCCACTAGTGGATGAGGACTCTCCCCGAAGGGAGGAGTTGGTCTACTGCTCCCACGCTGACCAGACAGGTTGGGAGAGGAGAGCCGAAGCTCTCACTGTGATCGCCACTGTCTTTTATTCACAGCAGTTCTCAAATTCTCCTCACGATGCTGGGTCAACACCGACATTTTTGAGCCTCCACCGGGAATCGAACCCGGGACCGCTCCCACTGAAGTCGAGCGCGCTACCGACTAGGCTACGCAGGAGCTCTTGCATCACATATACTGTTATATACATAAACTTTGGTAAACTTTATTTTTATGTTGGTCAGTCTAGTAACTTTGGACTTTAGTAGTCACGATTCGCCCTTTAGCCATTAAAATCCACAACAATGCCTGCCGAGACTCGAACCCGGGACCTTTGAGACCGCCGTAGACCCCACGGCTACCCGGTCAGCTGTTATATACTTGTACGTTTCTGTATTGCTTACTATTTTAAAGGGATTTCTTTGTATTCATTTACTGCTGGTGTACACTTTGTGGAGAAAATTAACAGTTATTCCTGACGGAAGGTTACTGACAATGGTTGGGGATTATTGTCAATTGATATACGTGCATACTTGGAATTTGTTCCTTGTCTTCATAATCATATATCCATACTCACTCATGTTTTTACTACGTTTCGAGAGAACTCGTCTGCATGTGCAATTTGTAATTTTTTGACTGCATGCGGTGTGATTCGAACTTTGAGCCTAGCGATTTGTAGTCAGTCCTTCACTCTTCTAGGTTCGAATCCCGCGGCAGACAGTTGCAAAAAATATTACAAACTGTGCCTAAAGACGAGAGATATAAAGAGCTCTTTCGAGAATGTAATAGAAACACGGTTCTAGCGTGTAGAAACAAGATGTAACAGAATTCAACCGACAAACTTTTAGAGATAATAATATATTTAAAAAAAAAAAAAAAGGCTTAGTGTCCGGGGTGGAAATTCCGCCGTATTTTGGAGATACAAACTACCGAAAATGCGGGAAAATGAACGTAAGAGCTTCATATTTCCAATACCATCAACAGCAGAGCTGATGCGGCATGGAATTTCAAAGACTTTAAACCTGGCATATCCAAAATGTATATTCTAAAATTGTGCAATGGGTACGCAAGGAACTCTAAAATAAATAATTAAATTAAAAAAAAAAAAAATCTTTCAAGTGTAGGTCAAAATAAGAATGGATAAGACGACTTTCCGTGCGAGTAGTAGAGATGACATACGCAATCACCGCTATCCAACCGGGCAATTACATTCTCTGTCAGTGATGGCGAAGGCACCTAACGTTTTTTATGTATGTAATTCTTACTCCTGTTATGCAACCACGATTTTTTTTTATGTTTACCATTGTCCTAGGAAAATTGGAAGTTTTAGTTTTCACGTGTCCGAGAACAGTCTGGCCGAAAACTTATAGGAGAGCGTGTACACAAGAAAAAAATTGCCATGTACTATATAATCATAGGTTCAAAGAACAGCATCTAATCATATCTCCGATTAGTAATATTCTAAGGACTGTGTAACATAGTTGTAATCCTTTTTCTGTTTGTAGGAGTGCGTAAAATCGTGATAGCCACTAATATCGCTGAAACCAGTATTACGATCGATGACGTTGTGTACGTGATAGATTGTGGTAGAGTGAAGATGAAGAACTTCGATGTGGAGAAAAACATTTCTACTCTGTTTGCCGAGTGGGTGAGTCTAGCAAACGCCAGACAAAGAAGAGGAAGAGCGGGCAGGTAAGATTTCGAATAGGGGCCTCATTCCCCTTTGATTTCTGACTTATTTTTTATTTTTTCGTTGTGACTTTTGTCCCGTGTTGGCTTTATTTATATGTAATGAATCGGGCTGTCAAAATTAGTAGGATATTGCCTGGCTGAGTTGGCGTGATTGGTAGTAGGAATTCAAGTTAAACCTTGGGTTGAACTAGCGTCATTCACTGAGATCCCTATTGGCATTGGTTTCTTACTTACTTACTGGATAGCGCGACAGTCCTTAAGGGCCTTGGCCTGTCAGACGGCTGTGTTACGTTCAAGTTATTAGTGAGTTACGTGGTCAGCGTAACGCCTATTTGCAGCCGTATGTCTGACTATCATGACCACAGTCCCCTATTTCTTTTATTCAAGTCACTCCAATTGCCCTCACGATGATGGGTTAACACCGACATTTTGACCCACCCACCGCAACGGGAATCGAACCCGGGACCGCTCACACAGAAGTCGAGCGCGTAACCGACTAGGCTACGCAAGAGGCCAAAATCAGTTTCTACTGTGGATAATATACTTCCTTCCTTCCTTCAAAAGTTAGAGTTCTTCAATTAGTTGAGAACATAAAGCCGACGTTGGTAGCCGTATGGGCTAGGTCGCTGGACCGCCGTACATGAGGTTGCGAATTCGAATCCTGCCTCGGACATGATAGACCTATCAGTGGCTTTGTACAGCAGAAGCATAGTTTCAGGTAGTAACCCCCATTTGGTAGTGGCTATTGCTTTGAAGAGATTATACAGGGTGTCGAAGATAAAAAGTGCTGAAAGTCACGGCGCCATCGTCACAAATGGCGTCATAGCTCGGCATATGATGATCCAATAATCTATTTAAGTTATGTTTATGATTGGCGAATGAAACTTAGATGAGATTTTTTTTATCCTTGCCCTATTAAACCATGTAAATCCTTTACAATTAAATGCTTATGTCACGAAACCTGTCTATGCGCACTTCATCAATCAAAAACACTGCTTCAATAGATGTATCGGGTACTACTTCGAATGTGATTTGCAAACCCGACACCGCTTGTGTCATCATGTGTTAAGCTATGACGTAATTTGTGACGATGCCGCCGTGACTTTCAGCGCTTATTTCTTCGAAGCTTATCAGATTTCGAAATTTCTCGAAAAGAACCTTTTTTTTATGTAAATCACCTTCCGAAGTGTTTTCGTTAATTATTGTTATTACTATTATTAAATACTTTATTTTGGTATTTTAATCCATTTCGTAATTGAACCAGACCCCAGGATATTTGATTTCTTCTGTTATCTATGTTTCGAATTAAAGGAGGGTGTTCCATTATTTTGCATTTATCGTGGGAGGTTTATAACTTTTTTTTTTTTTTTTTTTTGTATCTTTTTGAATTTGTTGTTCGAATTGTCAGAAATTCATGACTGTATACTATGGTGGCTGATACAGGGTGTCCGGAAAGTCCTTCACCAAACTGAAACCACCCATGGGGGTGTGGCTGAGGAGTAATTTGAGATAGGGAACCCGTGTCCGGAACCCAACCGTTACGCCTCTGCGAGCAATTGAAATTTCGAGGAAAGGCGGCAACGACGCGCAATTAGAAGCAATGGGTGCGGCGTCTGTTCCTGTGTGTGTGGTTCCAGCACTACGGATGCCACTCAATCCCGGTACTCACTGGATGTCATATTTCCGGACAAATGAATTGGGAGAGGAGGACCTGTTCCCTGGCCTCGTCGTTCCCCTGACTTTACCCTACCCCCATCGATTTCTTCTTGTGGGGATACATGAAGGAACTAGTGTACGGTGGGACGGAACTCGAAAGTGACGAAGAATTGCTGGCCAGAATAGTAGTCCCAGCCGGAATAATTAGAGACAACGCAGCCAATTTGTTTGGACAAATTCGAGCGTCGCTTATGAACCGTTTGCACCCTTGTTTGCGAGACGATATCCAGGGAGGCACTTTTGAGCAATACCTGTAAATGATATAGTAAGTAAACCATATTCCCTTGTTCTGGAACAAGGGGATAAAATAAGCACAAATACTAAAATGGTATTGTTAAGTTCAGGGCCGATTTCCGTTTATTTTATTTTCCCTGTCGTTTGTTGTATCAACCTTGCAGTACAGACGTACAAACGTGTAGAAAGCCTAAAATTACACTGTACACAAATGTTAGTTCCTAATAAAATTAGTTTGGTTTCGTTGGCATCAGTAGTCCTGGAACCACACACACGTCCAGACGCCGCACCCATTGCTTCTAATTGCGCGTCATTGCCACCTTCCCTCGAAATTTAAATTGCTCGCAGAGGCGTAACGTTTTGGTTGCGGCCACGGGGGCAGGACTTTCCGGACACCCTTAAAGCTATATCGTCTGCATATATTACATTTCCATTTTGTATGTTAAGTAAGTCTCGCTAAATCTATTGCGAACAGGTAAAATATTTTAAACTCGAACATTGCGCAATTCTGTTATATATTTTTGCTATATTTTCGAATAATATACTGACTGGTCTAAGTTTTTAATAATTTCGATAGTATTTAGTTTATGTTATGCGGAGATTTTCAATATTTGTAAAATTTGTACTTTTCTATATTTAAGTTTTCGTACGCTTCGTAGATATAAATGAAGGTTGCAGATATCAATTGTTTAGAAAGAAATTCTTTTTGAATTGCCATTGTGACTGTTTTCAGTCCAATTTGAGTTTTTTTTTAACAGAATTTCAGACAAGATACTGTATGAGTCTCCTGGAAGTAACATGTATCAAGGCAGATAGAAAGCTCGTTAATCATTTGATAAGGTTGTAGAAAGATTGGCGTGGCATAGCGTAATATGAATGATTTTCCTTTCAGAGTGCAACCAGGAGTATGCTATCACTTATATACTCGTGCTCGTGAGCAGCAGCTAGAAGACTATCCCCTTCCCGAGATGATCCGAAGTCGCTTAGAGGAGGTAATCCTGCAAGTCAAAATTCTTCAGTTGGGTGAAGCGGCACCATTTCTAGCGAAAGTGATGGATCCTCCCGATCCTCTGGCGATAGAGATATCCCTCAAGGTAAATTTATATTTATTTATCTTTCGGTAATTACCAGTTAAGGTTTTTTTCCTTGTAAATTCTAGCCCTTTTCTACCAAATAACTACAAGTTACGAAAGTTTTGTTGACCGTATCTTGTGATTTATTTATTTATTTAAGTTTATTTTTGGCCTTCAGGCATTTTTTGGCTCAGGCTAGGATAGAGTAGGGGAGAGAATGGGGAAGGTAGACGCCAGGGCCTTGTTTAAGGTGCCATTCAGGCATTCGCAGTGTGAAATTGAGGGGAAACCGTGGAAAACCTCAATCAGGATGGTCTGCCTATTTTTATTTTTTGGAATCATACATTTGTTCTCATTTTTATTAGTTTCTATAAACCAAAATATTAGACGACCCTCTAACTTAAGATATATATAAAGATGGTAAAAAGGGTAGAACAAAGGTACTTACATTATAGAAGACCAAGACAGGCATACATAAACATCAAAAACACAATGGAAAAGCGACAACGTATCGCAAAAGCGTTTTCACGTGGTAGGAGAGAAAATGGACAGAGCGGACTGGTACAGAACTTGTGCTAAGGTGACAGTGTGGATTGTATGGATAACAGTGTGGCCAGGTTATGGAGGTGGGAAAATGACTAGATGGGTCGGAGAAAACACCAAATGGAGAAGGAAGTGCGGAGGTTGCTAGGAGTAGGTAAGAGGCTTCCTAAAGGAATAAGAGGGCAATGAATCAGGGGTAGGGGGAAATAATAATAAAAAGATGAAGGGGGAAAAGGAGAATAAAAAACAATATTGAAAAACAGAATAAGAGTGCAACTAGAGATGGAACGAAGAAGAGAATGGAAGAAGAAGAAACTGCGCTGCATGGAGTTCCATGCGGTTCAGGCCGAGTTCATGATTGGCGGAAAGGATAGAGATGTACGTCTGCTCCCATCTCTTTCTAACTGTTGCAGGTGAGTCAGGGTGCTATTTCGAAAGGTTTTGTTAAAAGTGCTGCCGTGAAAAGAAGTGTGTTCAGGTATGGGGAGGTGCGGAACTTGTGATTTGGAGGAGTAGGGATGGTTGTTGGTGCGCATTGTTAGAAATGTTTGGGTTTCTCCAACGTAGAAGGTGGAACATAGGTTACAAGTAGGAGATTAATGATAATGAGGTTGGAAGATATGCATCTGCGGGAGTGTCGGAAAGAGTACGTGTTCTGATTGACAGGATGTTCGAAGATCAGACTGGGATCGAAAATAGGACAGGTTCTGCAGACTATATACCACTATCAATAGTTTGCAAATTATTAAAAAAAAAATTTATCTGGGTTCCCACAAACCACAGTATGTTACTTGATGAAATCAAACTTCATCGCCTGTGAAGGGGGGGGGGGGACTCTACTATTAAAGATACCACAGCTAGTACTCACAGAAGAGCAAAAGGAAGGTTGGGCCATGACCGACGTTCAGAGAAGATGGACTCATTTTACTATATTGAATCTGAAGACCCACTAAACGATCACACAGGATCTATGAATTCCTTCTAGCAATCTTTCATAGAAGAAACAGGAAAAACCTTGTACAGTTTTAGTCTACCAGGAATAACAGATTAACTGAGTACATGAAGCCGCTGCCGTGTTTCTTTACTTATAAGAAGGTGTCCGCTTGCACCCAAACTTTCTTGAGCCTTAAGCACGGCTGTCTTCGTAGACTTTCTGTGGTCTCTCCCTATGGTTGTTGTAATTGTGTTTTCCCTTCAATTTGTAACGTGCGTAATAAAGCTCGATTGGATCACGTAAAATATAGTAACTACGACTTTTATTAACATGTCCGGGTTGTGCTTGTTTTTAATTATTTGGAAAAAAAATGCCTTACATTACTGCGTATTCCAGTCATAAATTATATTAACAATTACTTTTCAAAACATGTTCAAATACTTCTTTCTAGTTCTCGCATGTCTCATTTGTCTTAACCATGTAGGGATCGGAAGTATTAGTCACGTTCTTTTAGATTGTCCTGGATATGATTATCTCAAACAGCCTTATAACATCCCCAACGACATGGCGTCAGTCCTTACGGATAATTCTGTTGTATTACACAGAGTTATGCGAGAGACAGGTATTGTAAACTCCCTTTGACATGAGTATGTGCTTTAGCTGGTAAGTTTTATATTGTATAATGCGACGGCTCTTTTATAGTCGTTGATTTTAGGTTTTAACAGTATACCAAGAACCCTGTACACCCTCGATTTATTTATTTATTTATTAGGCTTGTGGCCTCCATTTTTTATAGGAAACTTTTACTTTATTGACTAAAGACATTTTTACATTTTCAGGTTTTATTTGATTTTATATGTTTTTAGCTTGTTATTAGCTAAGTTTAGACGTGACAAAGATAAGAGGCTTCCCCATATTGGAACGGGCGTAATCCATAGTGTCGTTAACGTCCATATAATCAATGTTTTCCTTTATCTAATATAATTAAATTTCTGCTTCTTTCTCTTGCAGTTATTGCACGACTTGAATGCCTTGGATGATAATGAATACCTAACACCCCTTGGGTACCATTTAGCACAGTTGCCTACGGATCCACAGAGTGGTAAAATGATTCTTATGGCAGCTTTGTTCGGATGTGTGGATCCCGTTTTATCCGTGGCTGCTAGCTTGAGCTTTAAGGATGCGTTTGTCATTCCGTTGGTAAGTACAAAATAAATTAAGAATTTGTTGTCAACCCATTTCAAAAATTCAATTTTCAAATTGCTTCCATTCCGGGATACGTATCCGCACCAAACTTGGTATAAACGTTATTTGATACAATAGAAAAATAGCGTGGGTATCTCCGTCTCAAAACACTTCAGTTGTGAGCCGGCCTGGTAAGTCATTTCCGTTAAGGGGCCAGCGACTCGAAGGTCCCGGGTTCGAATCCCGGATGGGGCATAAATGTTTGTGAATTTTAGAAACTTAACAGATAATAAACTTGAGAAGGACTCAAGTCATTAGTTACTAAAATGGCCCAAAATACAAAATTTACCATTTTTTTTACCTCAGTTGTCAGTGTTGCCAACCTAGTCTTATAAACATGAATGTTTGTGTTTCTGTTACTTACACAAATCTACACACGTCCATTGATTTGTACTAATTTTATGTCCTGGGACAGGTCGTCGAGGTAGTCCGGATTGGGTATTGCGGCCCTGTTGTCAGTGTTGCCAACATATTTCAAAAATGTATTTTTTCAAATTGCTTTTATACCATTGGCTCACTGAACCTTGAGATGTTATCAAAGAACTCTTGGAGCCTTCGTGGTTATTAGTAGAGTTGGCAGCGCTCACTTGTTTAATCCTATAAACGAATTTTTCCGATGTTGAGATCGGGCTAAATCACTTTCTCGGTCCAGCAAACCTAATTTCCTCAACACCATTCGGGCAGTTTTTACAGGATTTGCTCGTTTTATATTGTATGTTATGTATTAATAATATGTCGGTTGAATGTGGTTTTCATTTTCTAGTATTTTGCTTGTGATTTTTTTTAGGGCCAAGAAAAAGAAGCGTCAAGGAAGAAAAAGGAACTTTCTGCAGGCACCAAAAGTGATCATTTAGTCCTTGCAGAAGCTATAGATCGGTGGGAAATAGAAGAATCGTCTGGTAATGGCCGAAACTTCTGCTGGGAATATTATTTGTCGTTCAACACTCTTTGTTTATTAAGGTTTGTGTTTAGTCCTATTTTTATTTTTTTAGGCTTTACAGCGCTTATACAACCGCTCTGTCCGTCTGTCGACAACTTTTAACTCAGGAACTACTAGGCTAGAAAGGTGGTTGAGATGATGTGGTCTCGACGAGACAAGTTCAAACCCGTATAGACCATACACATACCAGGGGTGGGTACAGAGATAATGTAGGCAATTTTTAGCTTAGGAACTACTAGAATTAGGAAGGTAGTTGAGGTGTTGTTGTAAAGGTCTCGGTGTGACTAGTTAATACTCGTATAGGTAATCCAGGTCGCAGGGATAGATCCCGAGGGTGGGTTGGGGAATTTGCAACTCATAAACTACTAGGGCTGCCAATATTATTGAAATGTCGAGGATGCTCGCTGTTCAAGCGTAGCAGTAGCATATATTCACAGTCCCCCAACTGGGCTTGGCTTCACTTGTTTATTCTCTTATTTTCTTCTCTCTCTGACGTCTCATCAACTATAGCCTAAGGTCTTCTAAAGTCTGAGAAGTAAGAATTACTTTTCAGCCGACTCCGATTTTCATGAAAAGACCTTGTCTATATATAGACATTTTTCGCATACGTATATGCTGTATGTGAAGCGAAAGCTCTTGATGGAAGTAATGGATTGCTGTTATCAGTTCATTACCTCGGTAAGTACTACACTAACACGTATTAAAAATAACCCACCCAAAAGGATACTCAAAATGGTGAACAGAGACAGACGCAACCAATAACAATTGATAACGTTTTATGGTAAGGTAATCAAGGTTACCCCCTCCCCAAAACAAGTACGTTGTGGTACGGCCAATGAAAAGGTTGTAGAATTTAATAAAGAGATACATTTAGCCTTCATCGATCTAGAGAAGGCCTTTGACAGAGTAGACAGAACCAAATTGTGGAAGATATTAGAAGAAAGAGGAGTCAGGCCAGGACTGATAGCAGCAATAAAAAGCCTGCATGGAAGATGTGGAAACTAACGTCAGAACAGCAAACCAAATTTCCAAAGGATTCATAACGAACAAGGGCGTGAGACAGGGATGTATCCTCAGTCCGTTACTCTTCATTACTCTGATGGACGCAATAACCAAAGACTGTAGGAAAGAGGTTAAAAAGACACACTTGGGATACCTAAGAATGAGTCCAGTATATCTCACCGATCTCACTTTCGCGGACGACCTGGTAATTTCTGGGAGCAGAGAGGGAGATCTACAACATAACTTAAGTGTCTGGAATCTAAAGTTGAAAGAAAAGAATACCATTAGCAGGACGAAAACTAAGACCATGGTAATATCAGCAAAAACAATAGAACATAATATTAAGCTAGAAGGAACAAGACTGCAACAGGTAGATAACTTCACATACCTGGGATCGGTCGTAAACAACGACGGAAAAATCGACCAAGAACTGAACTCCAGGATATCATCCGCAAGTCGCCTTTTTAACAGCATCAAATGGAATTTTTTAAATAAAAGAGAAGTATCAGAACAGACGAAAATAGCAGTTTACAAATCAACATATGTACCTACACTGGCGTATGGTAGCGAAACTTGGTCATTGACTCAGAGACACAAAGGAAGGTTACAAGCAATGGAAATGAGAATTCTTAGGAAAATTGAGGGCAAAACCTTGAGGGATAAAGTTAGGACCAATACAATTAGAGGAAACCTGAAAGTGAAACCACTACAAACAAAAGTAGAGAAAGGGCAATTGAGATGGTTTGGACATATCCAACGAATAGATGCAAATAGAATCCCCAAAACTATCTATGAAACCAGGGCAAGTGGGAAAAGACAACGGGGGCGTCCCCGACACACATGGGAACAAAACGTGCAAGACATCCTGCAGAAAACCGGTCTGGATCTGAGGGAAGCAAAGAGAACGGCACTGGACAGAAAGAGATGGAGAGCAGTGTGGATGAACCTCGACACTGCAAGGCAGAAGAGGAGCGATTAAGTCAGTAAGATACCGCCAATGGTGTCGACACACAGTTCTCGGTGGCAAAATGAAATGCCGTAGTTCATAGCTGTGACAACGTACTAATTACTCAGTATTTCAGAACCCTTTCAATATTTTGTTTGCTTTACGTCTGAAATACGTTATATCCATCCCTGTTTAATTAGTTTAGTCCCGTTGAGTGTGTTCAGGGTGGGGTATTTGATTCTGCCTTCATGTAGTAATCATGCGATATTCTCCGTTCCCAAGGATTACTCTCATGAAAGGCTCTTATTCATATGTAAGACTAGCTTTTCGTCACGATTGTGCTAAAAATCTCCGTAAACCTGTACAGTCCGATTGTAGGGCCTTAGTCTTGCAGACGGTTTATGTTCAAGGTGGGTGTAACATGTTGAGCTCGACGACACTTCACAATGCCTCCTTATATGCGAGACCGTAGTTCATTGCTTCTAATTCAAGTAGTTCCCCAGTTGTTATCATAATTCTGGGTAAAGACCGAAATTAGGATGACGCATTGGGAATCGAACTGGGGAGCGTTCGCACTGAAAGTAAAAGTAGCTTCTTAACAGTGAGACCTATGAGCTTTCTAGGCTTTGTCCTTTACCCAAGCGTGGGTAGTACCCTCGTAACCTTTCTTCTTAGTCTCGTGGGTGGTCGATTGAATTGTTATGAACGTCCTAAACGAGCTGGGTGAGCTAATAACGGGACCTACAGTTTTTGATAAAGTAGGCTCCGAACAATGGACCCCGGCGGGAATTGAATCCGTGACCAAGCGCACAGAAAGCGAGCGTGCTAACCTTTCGGCCGAGGTCTCGTGGTGACTACTACTTATCTTGACTCGACTAGGATGAGGGAGGGTGCCATTGTTGTTGGGACGGAGGAGGAACCACTTCTTAAAATTTGTTTGGAACCCTGTTGGAAGGGATGGAGACACTCCACAATCTCCGCATCCATAGCCAGGAGCATTGTCACGCTGTGAAGGGACAAATTTTGCAAAAACTTTCTCATATATCTCTTCAACCAACATGAACTCAGTTGTTTCCTCATTGATTCTTGTCCCTTCTGAAATTATCCGTATTGTTGCACGTCTGTTGTTTTCCATCATTGCTATCACTTTTTGAGATCTTCCTTATTCCTGGGGTTTTGTTAGGCGTCCAGTTCTTTGATTGTCACATACTTTCACCTCTCTCTAGGTGTGAATACCATTCAAAGACACTTGATCTTGTCACTGTGTCATTATCGTACCCAGATTTTAACATTTCGTAACTTACTGTTACGGCTTTGCGAACTTATAATTTGATGTTTACACGTTGCTTCTTTTTAAACCTGTAACGAACAAAAACATGTTGGATTAGAAAAAAAAGTAAAACCAAACACCGCTAAAATTTAGTCTAACCATTTCAGGTATTCAGTGAAGTATGTGAAATGAAGGTACTTCCACCACCTAAAAACTCATCCTAGAGTCCCAGTTCAGAAACGTTATTGTTACACCTAGCATGAAACGAATAATTAAATATTTCTTCACCCTGTATATTCATAAATGAAATGCAGTCCTAGACATTCTCAATACTTTTTCGCAAGAAGTGACAACCGTACCGTACTTACCATTTTAGCTCTTAGTATATATGTGCGAAGTTTCATCAAAATCTATGTCGCACCAGATAGTGAACCTTTCTAATGGGGGGATGACATACTTTGGTGACCACAACTTCCTGATAAGGAGGTAAGGCAGCCGCCAAGGCCACTTTGCTACGATTGTCCTGATAAGACTGAAGAGAACCCATGGAGAAACCAGTGAGAACGATTGGCGTGAGTAGGATTTGAACTTGACACATCGTCCCAGTGTTAGTTTGTAGGCAGTGACCTTCACATCACTATATCACGGGAGTTTTCGTTTGGTGTTTCAGTTATTCTGTTCATTTTATGTGACTTTAACATTTTTTCTGTAAAACTCATACTCATTATTGAATTAATAATATAGTGTACTTACATCTTTTTGTAGTCCTCGTTGGAGAAACCTTCTTTGATACATAACTAAGTACTGAGATCTTAATAGAATAAAACTACTTTTGATTGTTTGTTAAGGCGGGATCCAAGTAGATTTTCCCGCCTTTATCGTTTTACTTCAATAATGAATACAGTTAGCCTTAAAGAACTATTGACATCATTTACAAGGCCAAGGAAAGTAAGGGGAAAGTCTAGAATTTAAGTGGGAGGCCAAGGAAGAAAGAATTTTACAACCCTATCAAGGATTTAGCTTTTACTTGTAACGAAAGAATGGCTTATTTTCATAGAATATGTTCCTCCAGTTTGTTTCATTTAATGTGAGACCCAGAGCCCGATTTCAGTTGATAATATATATTAACCGTGGATATCCCAAACACCTCATCCGGAAACAACTGGACCGTGCTCGTAATCACCCTAACTCCAACCGACCTCCCCGCGAAGCTCCCAATTTTCTTTCCCAGTACCACCCTAGCCTTCAGGCTCTCCAAAAGCTCCTCAAACTGGCACACCCCATACTCACTGCATCACCTGAAACTGAAAGAGTTTTCCCGTCGTGTCCCAAAATAGTCTGCCGCAGACCTCCAAATCTCAACATTATTCTCACCAGAACTGGACCCATCCCGCCCCCTCCCCACAAACCTAACAAGTGCAATAGATCCCGCTGCAAAATCAGTCCTATTTTTGATCCCAGTCTTTCCTTCGTACATCCTGTCACTCACAAGACGTACTCTTTCAGACACTCCGGTAGTTGCATATCTTCCAACCTCGTTTATCTCCTACTCTGTAACCTATGTTCCGCCTTCTACGTTGGCGAAACTCAAACTCCTCTACCATTCCGCATCAACAACCATCGCTATTCCTCCAAATCTCAACTTCCGCACCTTCCCCATACCCTAACACACTTCTTATCACGGCTACACCTTTGACGAAACCTTTCGAGTCAGAATCCTGAAAGTCCTGAACCCTGACTCACCTTCCACAGTTAGAAAGAGATAGGAGCAGACGTACATCTCCATCCTTTCCGTCAACCATGAACCCGGCCTCAACTGCCTGTACCTTGCAACGCAGTGTCGTCGTCGTCTTCCTTTCTCTTCCTTGTTCCGTCTCCAGCTGCACTTTTATTTCTATCCTTCTATATTGTTTCTTTGTTCTCCCCTTCATCATTATTGTTATTATTATTATGTCTCCCCCCTTACCTGCTCGTAGTAACCTTTGCACTTTCTTCTCCACTAGGTGTTTTCTCCGACCCATCTAGTCATTTTCCCGCCTCCATAACCTGGCCATATCGTCACCCGGCTTCATTGGCAATATGGCGTTTCCTTAAAACCACTCCCGCACCTGTCCGCTCTGTCCATTTTCCTTTCTTCCAGTTGAAAACGCAATTGCGAAACGTACTAATTTTCTATCGTGTTTGTGAAGTTCGTGTGCTCCTGTCTCAAGATTTCACTATGTAAGTAACCTTTTTTCTACCTTGTTTACCATCTTATATATAGTGGCTGTATTTATTTATGTTAACCCCATAAATCTCTGTTTTCAGCTTTGATACAACAGGCCCACATTAGTAGGGGATTATTTTTGTTTTTAAAATATACCGGGTGTCTAAAAAATCTGTTACCAAAGTTCCATACGTTGAGCTGTTAAGGATTTATTTAGGGTCAGAATCATTGTAATCCCCCCTCCACACACACACAAAAAAAACAGGTGAAAGTACCATGGTTAAATAGCAGTCTATTAATCCCACTGTTAAAGAGATTAAAAAATACTGTATAAGTCATACAGTCCGTGCTAAAACACAACCACATAGTACGCTAAAAATCATCTCTGAGATATTATGTTCTGTATAGTCGTTTTTTGGTTTCTGTGTATCACGGTTCAACGTATGGACATCCCGCTAGCGCCAAAGCGTTCCTTTTTAAATATTCTTTCCAACGATATGCTACAATATGGGGATTCCATCGTCATTGTTAGGGGATGAACCAGGTATGTTGGGGAGAGTTTTTAGGTATGTTCGTGAGACAGGATTATCTCCGTCTCTCTGAGATTATTATGTCCCTTAGCTGTTAAAAGTTTTATGTATTACAATTGTATTATTTTGTGAAGGCCCATTTACAGCCTTCACGTTTTTAACTTATGCTAAAGACTCTGTACATCTTTAGTTTTTACCATTATTTTAATTTCTTTTTATGAAGACACTTTACATCTTCAGCTTCTTTTATATGATTTTATAATTTTAATTAACAGCTATGTTTAGACGTGACAAAGATAAGGGGCTTCCCCCGTATCGGGACGGGCGTAAGCCATAGTGCTGTTACCGCCCATTCAATTCATTTTATCTTATCTTATGTGGATTCCATTTTGAAAATTTTAAGTTGCTGCTGCCCCCCGCTTCCTCCCCTCAACTTCCACAAATCACTTGAAAAGAAAAGAGGCAACCTTCACAGTCACCTTTTTTTCGACACATTTTCTTTTCTTACTGAAAAAAACAACAAAAAACTATTAGGTTGAAGGTTGTTGATCAGTTCAAGCCATCCAATATGCTTGGATGGCCAATTATTAATATTTTATTATTGTAACAAGGTCAAGGATTTCATATTTCAAAAGTCAATAGACACCTATACAATTTTGAAGTTATTATTATCACTTGTTCAAGGCTAACGGTATTTATTATTGAAGAACGAAACAAATTTTAGCTTAGGAAAGTTGTCTTCTGTTTACTCAAATATGAATAATCGACGTAAAACGAGAAAGGCAGGAAAACCTTAAATTTTGCCTTAAATATTTAAGTGTATATGAAAAATTCTGTAAATAGTTTTTCTTTTCTAAATGTATGTGACATCACAACATACACTTCAAAAATATTATATACAGTGGCGGTTCTAGAGGAAAAAACTGAGGGAACCAGCTCTCAACGTTGCATATTATATTTATATATCAAGTGTTTCTATTTTGATGCTGTCAATAATCTACATTCCCTTTCTTTCCTCTTTTGCCTTCCCGCCATTCGTTCCAATGCGTTTTCAGTACAAGATCTTCTCAGACAATGACCCAACAAATGTTTGTTTGTGTGGGTGGGTGTGGTACACATTAGTCATTTTCTTAAAATTGCATATTAATTCTCCTTAGGTATATCTATGAAGGAAATATGTACGTTTAAAACCTTTTTCAGTGTAAGAAAACAATATAGTTGAAGTAAAAAAAAGAACATTTTAATATGTTTCATCAGTGCATGGAATTTATGCAATTTACAGAGGGAAACTTATAGTTAACTGCCAAATTTACACTGGATATATTGTATAATTCGACACCAATTTAGACCTAAATAAGATGATTAAAAAAAAAAAAAAAAGAGCAACAAAGATTTCTACTTTTTATTTGTAGGTCGGACTAGAATTTCCTATATTATTTTTATAGTAAGAAGTAAGTCGGTCAACGATTAGCGTTCTGTCGTTTTCGGTATAAGCTACTGGCGGTATAATTTCGAAATAACACCGCATTGCCTATAAGCAATAAATTAAGTTTTTAGATGATGTGGTCTTCCCTTTGTTACAACGTTGTTGATAGTGAAGACTTCTAAAAGGTTTTCACAACAAAAAATACTGTGTTACATAACCAAAAGGCAATAAAATAACTACTTGAAACTTGTTCTAAGAAATTAAAAAATCGTTTAAAACTCGACAAAATGCAGTTTCTAACATACACTGTGACTCCTTCCCCCACACCATGTTTATAGAAGAAGCTTATCATGGTACACTTCATTTCATGTTCAAGAATCAATAACATTAAACTTCTTGCAAAATGAATATTAATTATACTAAATATTTCAAGACAATTGAGGATATTAGTTTATCTTCACTGCAAAAAAAAAAAAAAAAAAAAAAAAAAAAAAAACTGGGGGTCCCAGGCCGGCCTAGAACCGCCTCTGATTATATATAACACTTTTTACAGTATTTTCCATAAACACTTACATATTTAAACAAAACAGTCGTTTCACCTGATGAGATCCTCAAGTTAAAGACCGAAAAGTACTTCGTGTAGTGGTCAGTGAAGTTTTCTCAAACGAGGACTAGAAAAAAATATATAAGTATATTACTTTATTTATTTTACAATTTGAGTCCACTGCGCGCAATAATGACATTATTTACGTTATTAAATAGTTTAAAAGTTCCGGGTACTTGCTACCTGGTAAGCACTTCCACCGGAAACTTTAAAAGATAATCAAAGAGTACATGGAAAAGAAGCACCTGGAAAGTGGTTCAACTTGAAAACCTCTTCCTTATTATTCTGACATGTCTCCATCTTGTTTCCTGAGTTGGAATTATAGATAAAAGGTAGTCATTTAGAGATTTGATGAACGTTCAAACGACTTGAGAGCTGCTTCACAGAAAAATACTTTTAATACTAATTACTACTTAACTGCGTTGATAAGTAGTCTTCAGATGATGAAATTATCTCTCACTTCTAACGTTTCGAGAGCTAATACTGCTCTCATGATCCCAGAAAAAAACGCCTGGAAGAAGGATGGAAGAAAGTGAAATAAAGATTAAGAAAACAAGGAAAAGAAAGAGAACTGGGTAAAACAGTGGAGCCAGAAAAGTGATTGGTAAAAAAACACTGGCGTAACAGGCCTATAGGCCCTGAGCCTACCCCAACGCTATCTGTCCGTGTTTGGTGGAACTACGTCCAACTGAGTAACGGCTGTGTGGTCAGCACTGCGCGTACCTAACCACGAACAGGCGTATATCAGGGGCTTACCAGACTGAGTGTGGCCGTCACGTCTTTATTCACGTGACTGCAATTTGCGTCACGACGCTGGGTGGACGCTGAAAAGTGGGACTCCAGTCGGGAATTGAACCCGGGACCACGCGGACATTAGTCCAACGCTCTAACCACTATACGTGATTGGTGCAGGTGTTAAAATTGACATGGGAAATAGCCAAAGTGTAGTAACACTTCATCTGCTGGTTAAATTGATGTAACGTAAGATATATGTGAATCAATGTTAGCAGGTGTGAAGGAAACTGGTAGTATTAGAGGTTTCATAAGTATATGGTTCTGTGTGGTTAACCTAACTATGACAATGGATAGCTCTTGTGGGAGGGGGGACCAGGGCTGGAAGAGTATGTTTTCTAGAAAAGGCAACCATGCGTTATGTAGACATCCATGGTCTGTGTTGAGAACAGGTGTTTTCGAAATAATGGAACAAGCCTCCTTTGCAGAATGGTCTATGTGATCTTTTGTTTTGTATAGGACGTGTGCAGATTTAAAACTATAATCCTCTTTGCGTAAATACTAAGAAAGGCTATTCGCTTAGTCTTCAGTGCATAATGACTTACTTTTAAAAGCTTTACTTGGGAAATGTGGAAAATTCGTTGGCTCAAGCTTGAATAAAATAAATTTATTTATTAGCTCAAAGGAAATCCAGAAGGGCATTTTAAAGTAAATTTATGATAAAAATAAAGGCATTTACTTACAGCTTATTTATTCCACACAAATATACACAGGTCACTTTTATATTTATGCTGTATGTTCATAATCATGTATCGAGGAGAAAACGACGTGCACGTCCAACCTTGTGTTTATTCTGCACGTGCACGTCGTTTTCCCCTGTATTCATGATTATAAGCGTACAGTGGGCTCGAAATATAGTAATGACATGTGTATACTTGCATATATGTGTGTTCTAATACGGCAAAAAATAAGCTATAAATAAATAAATGCCTTCCTTTTTATCATAAATTGACCGTATTTGCCTGCTTATAAGACGCTCGAAAATCGTCCTGAAAAGAGGGTGCGTCTTATACGCCGGCAAATACGGTATTTATTTTATTGAAGCTTGAGTCTACGTAAAGATATTAAAAGTAAGTCATTATGCGCTGAAGACTAAACGAATGGCCTCTCTAAGCATTTATTTATATATCATTATTTATATTTATTTTTATTTATATATCATTAACACGCAAGAAAGCCGGAATGGCAAAGTTAAGAAAAACTATGAATAATAAGAATACTTACTTACTTACTATGAATAATAGGAATACTTACACGCGATAATTCTCGGGTGCTTGTGCAAAGGGGGTTAAGTAAACAAAACTTCATTTTTTGAGTTTAAGTATCACTGAAAAGAGAAAAATTGTCTCTACAAGTGTGTATTGGGGGCTAAATCAAATTCAAAATTGTACCGAAGTTATGAACTTGTGTATTCTGAGGTATCTCAAGAAATCACAATATGATTTGAACTTTCAGTTTCACCCCCACCCCAAAAGAAGTATATTTTGACTTATCACCCTTTGCAGAAGCACCCGAGAATTCGCTTATAGTTCTTGTAGAAGTCACTTAAAAACACAGACACTTTTGCTGCAAATTTTTGAACACCTGTTCTTCAGTTAGCTAGTAGGAAGAAAGAACAGACTCATGCACAGAAACAAAAGAATGATGAGATTGTGGGGCCACGCAGCGGACGAAGAATCAATCTTGGAACAGTTTGACTAGCGTATTACGTGTAAGTTTTACGGTGGGATCGTATACAGATATTTATTGAAAATGCTATGTAAATGGGAAGTGAGGGGGGGGGGGGCGAAGGAAGACGGGGGGTTTAGGGTTATTGAATGATGAATTGTCCGCTGCGTGGCGCCACTTTCTTTCGTTTGTGTGCATATGTCTGTTGTTTCTTCCTGCTACCCAGATAAAGGAACGTTCGAAGATTTGTAAAAGTGGCTGTGTTCTTTGTGTATGTTTTCGAGCAACCATTAAACTGTTTATCTGTTGACTGTTAGATAGGATACATCTGTGCTAAATTAAAATCGATGTTTTTCTCTCTTTTATATAGGGATATGAAACAACAGTTCGCCCAGCATTTGTGTGACATGAACTTCCTGAGTAGTCCTGATCCGAAGGATCCAGATTGCAACGTCAATTCTCGCAACATTGGATTGATCAAAGCGGTTGTTTGCTCCGGTCTCTACCCAAATGTAGCGTATGTGAAGTATGTATTCGTCCTTATTTTCTTTCTATTTAAGAATTACATGAAAAAGTTACATTACCGTAGGAAGTTATTCAGTGTTTCAAGTTTGAGGATCTTAAATAAAAAGACTGAACGTAAAAAGAGATGAGGAAACTGCAATGTAAAGATAAAATATGGCAAGGTAACAATATCATATTGATGCTTTATAGTCTGTTAAAAGAAGCGGAAACACAATAGAACAAAGGCAACGTTTCGCTGAAGACGTATTGACATAATTGAAGATTAAACAGATTGGTACTAGGGAGCGGCCATGTTGCCAACTGACGCCAGGTAACAGAGTGGGCGGATTATGGAGGCGGGAAAATAACTAAAGGGACCGGAGAATACAACGAATGGCGTAGGAAGTGTGGAAGTTGCTAGTACTCGATGATAGGCTTCCTTAAGGCATAATAGGTGAAGGGGAAAATAATAATAATGAGGATGGAGGGGAAATAAAATAGAGAATAGAAAAGATAAAATAAAAGTGAAGAAAACAAAAATAAAGACGGAAGGAAGCACCGAAGGAGAAGAAACTTCACTGCAGGGAGTTATATACAGGCAAGGGCGCCGATCGAGGGGAGAGCACTCCCCCCCCCCCCCCCCCCGGAAAAATTAAATAAAAAAGGCACAAAATGGGGGGAACAGGTCGTCAAAGCTTAAAAAAAAAGAAGACAGTTTGTGTATCGTGGCCGCTCTTCCCCCCCCCCCCCCTCCCTGAAATCATATGGGCACTCTTGCATACAGGATTTAAAGGGTATGCAAAATTGGTGCGCCGCAGCCATCAATCATTAGATTTGGCCACGTAGAGAGACACACCTGCTGGCCAATCGTGGCCACCAGTTTTTTGCTGTAAATTCTCAACTTCACCGGTATGAAAACAGTGCTGCCGTTCGCCACCGTCCTGTATTTTATCTTGGTGCCGCGCGTGCATTATTTTCTATGTATTTTTGTCATGCCGTCGTACATACTGCAGCTTATTCAGACACCACAGCTGTGCATTAAAATTGGTCGTTCATCCTAGTTCTTGGCTACTTTTAATATGATCATGCATGTAATGTATGTTTAACGTCAGTAAAACATAATATATTCTATGAGGCCACCATTGGTTATAAATGACCACCACAAAATTCTTAAGAAGCCCTCATTGACCACCAAATTTTAGAGAACTTTTGAAACACTGGTTACATGTACTTAAGGTCGGGTTTATGGTTTGCGGAGCGGATGGAGATGTACGTCTGCTCCCATCTCTTCCTAACTGTGGCAGGTGAGTCAGGTTTCAGAATTTTTAGGATGCTGACGGATGATTTCGTTCAAAGGTGCGGCCTTGATGTGAAGTGTGTTTAAGTATGGGAAGATAATGAAGTAGGGATTTGGAGGAATAGCGATGGTTGTTAAATTTTTATTAATGTGCGACTCGAGAGCTTGTGAGTGTTTAAAGACAAGACCTATAGATTTTGTTTCAGTAGACTCAGAAACCTCTATGTTCAATACACTCCCACCGGATTTGCATCCGGGACCGTATGCACCGCAATCGAGCGTGTAAAAAGGAAATAAGACCGAGAGCTTAAAGAATGGTTTACCGAACAGAGTGGAGTTATGGTGGTAATGTGCTCGCTTTGTTTTTGAGAGGTCCTCGGATCGGCCATCTTGATTGATGTTTTCCCCTGCTCTTTCTCGTCCACTAGACAGACACCAAGATGTCTACAATACTTGAAGACGAGGACGTTTACTTCTCAGTTTAATTTACCATTTTTTAATTTTTATTAACCTCCGATGTTAAAATATTGGGTTGTATTTGGAGAAATTGGAAATAAATGAAGAAAATACGGTACCTTCGCGACATTTAGCTGGTGTGACTGAGGAAAAATTCTAAAAAAAAAAAATGTTAGGATGGTCGACCGCTGGTATCGAACCCAGGGCCCCCCGAATACGAAACCAACGCTGTATCAACTGAGATACGGCCGCGCGGTACTTGCTGCTAAAGAATTAACTAATCTTTTTATGTGTGCCTACTAATGAAATTCGAACTTTACACATAGAACTGCATTGTTTTATTTTAATTAATCCACAAACGAGTAACTGTTAAATATCACCGTAAGACGTAAAAAAAGGTTGAGTAAATGTTTTGACTGAAGAATTATTTTCCTTTAAAAAAAAAAGGAAAGAAAGAAAAGAAAAATGTTATTGACCGAAAGTATAAAATATTTCGAGGAAAATGTTATTTTTCTCTTACTCTCTCTTTCTGTTTCTCTCTCTCTTATTCTTTCTTTATCTATCTTTCTTTCTCTCTTTATCTATCTTTCTCACTTTCTCTCCCTCTCTCTCTTACTTTCTCTTCCTCTCTCTTACTCTTACTCTCTTTCCTTCTCTATCTATCTCTCTTTTTC
This sequence comes from Lepisma saccharinum, assembly GCA_022664845.1. Taxonomy (NCBI): domain Eukaryota; kingdom Metazoa; phylum Arthropoda; class Insecta; order Zygentoma; family Lepismatidae; genus Lepisma; species Lepisma saccharinum. The sequence continues at coordinate 111,002 of JAGDQP010001868.1, forward strand.
TTGCTGTCTCTCTTTATCTATCTTTCTCTCTCTTTCTTTCTCTATCTTCCTCTTTCTCTCTCTCTTTCTGTCTATCTTCCTCTCTCTCTCTCTCTCTCTCTCTCTCTCTGTGTGTGTGTGTGTGTGTGTTTTTGTTTGTTTGTTTGTTTGTTTTTTTGTTTGTTTGTTTGTTTGTTCAGATGACAGACTTACATTTCAATGCCGGTATATCGGAAGTCTTCGTGTAATTACCATAGAATATAACAAAAATGAAAAAAAAAATGCACGAAAATCTTTTCAGACCCAGGTTCAGGTAGTTGTGAAAAGACCAAGAACATGAAAATGAGACAGGTTGAAAAGATCAGTGGAAAAAACTAAAATTCACTGAGTAGTAGCTGAGCACCAAAGAAGTTGTCAGTTTGCTGTCTGGTACAGTTGGGAATTAGATATTTCTTTTTCTCGTGAAAAATAGAACGATTCTAATAACGTGAACAAATTTTGATTTACTCTTGGTATTGGTATACTGGATTCATATTTTGTTGTATGTACAAGTTGTATTAAATGGCCATTCACTAGTTCGTTCACCGTATGTGTTCTGCAAATTGACTAAGAAAAATCCATCATACAGAAAGTTTTACATCTCAGCAAAATGAAATGAAGTTCAATAACTCAAGATTATATAGTTACGAGGGTTGATCGGCGTGCTCCGCCTCTGACAGAGGAAGAAGCTGCAGAGTGAAATTATTATTATTATTTTAAATTTTATTTTGCAACATTGTCTTCACATATCAATCGAGAGGAGGTCAGAAAGTAAGTTCCTTATCTAATCTTATATTCGGGATATTGAACTGCTTTTCGGCTGAAATGAAGTTCATACCTTGGCTTCAAGATGGCAGCAATTTCCAGCTTTGGTGCCCTCGTAAATCCTGCATAACGCATATTCAAAATGATCGGATAGTCCACTATATGAATGGCGAAGAACATGTTTGCTACACACACGTCTGTACCCCCAAGCTTTCGTGCACAGTGGCCCAGATTGTTGAATATGAAAGATTCAACTGTTCTTTCAACTCAATAGGTGTCACTCTGCTATTAGCTCGAAGAGTCTCCGCAATACCAGCGAAAAGATGTTCAGACGTGGAAGGACGTCTCTTTGTTCATTTCTTAAAGTCACGTGATTATCACTGAAAACAGCTGCCGCCATCTGGCAGGAAAGATCTGAACTGTGTCATCCAAGAAGCAGTTCAATATCTGGAATATAAAATTATATATTAATTAGGGAACCTTACTTTCTGACTTCCCCTGGTAGTAGTTGATTTTCCAAACTGCCTCCCATGGAGATCTTCCTTAAGGTGTGGATTCAAATGGGAGTAGCTGGGGACAAAGTCTGGAGAACAATAGGGTTTCATGATCTAATTCGAAGTTCGGCGTGGTGGTGTTATGACAACCTGAAAGAGACGTACAATCCCGCAATTTTGAGAATAACTTTAGCATAATAGCCCCCTCTGACAGAAGCACCATGTTCATGCGCTCAACAAGCACTATACAGTGTGCATCCCAGAGAGAAAGTATAAAGTTGTTCCTTCCTGCCTGAAACTTTTTAATTGAATTTATTTATGGCCTTTATGCATCTCAGACTCACGCTGGGATAGAGCGAAGGAGACGGTGTTGAAAGGTAGTCGGTCAGGGCGGAGTTGGTAGGTACCATCCCGGCATTTGACTTAAGTAAAGCCCTGAAGAAACATGTCAGGATAGGCTGCCACTGGAAACATTCCCAGGAATTTCCAATTGCTAAGTCAGTGTTCTATCAACTGAGCTACGGCCGCTCGGTCTTAACCTTCAACTCTTGTGATGCACACGGGGTCCCGAGACAATTTTTAGTTTGGAGATGTGTAAGTGGAGTTTTGCACGGTTTCTATACATTTTTGACCGTAAGAATTTGGGGGTGACCGAATGTCTGGCGGAATCACTGGTGGTGCAGAATCCTGTATTTCCATTGTGGTGTACGGATTACAGTAATCGATTCATGTTTTATCCATAGTAACAAATCCAATAAGAAAGTTTCCTTTGTTAGCTCACTTTTCTGGAAACCCTCGCAATTTTGATTTAGTGTGTATCGACCCCTGCACCATCGGGGATCGTATCATAACTTACCCTCTCCCCTTTATTTTTTTCTGAAGCTTCGTTGATTCAGAGACGAAGGTTATATTTTCTTCAGCCGACGGCGGCACAATATCAAAGAGGTTTTATTCGTGCAAGTGTAAACATACTGAGCCTATCCCATTATCTCTCATTGTTGAAATGGCGGGATTTTATTCTTTATTAATTACTCCTTTATTATTTAGTTATTCTTTGAATATCTTGTGACTTATATTCTTCATTAAATTTTCTCTCGATTTAATCATTTTAAACAATCTTTAATCTTTGATTGTTGCATTTATTTTCGCTACGTTAGTTAGGTTGCTCGGCCCCACCCCCTTCTTTTTTTGTTGTTGTTTCGGCTGGATTCTTGCCTCTCATTGGCTAGTTCCTAAAAGAGAAACTTCATTATGGTCGTCAGACAGGAAAGTCTGTTATAATAATAGCTGCGCTGTAAAGTTGCGTATCAAGTGAAAAATTATCAATTTAAATAAGAAAAGCAGCCTCAGCGTCCGTAAGACACATGCAGTGGTGTTTGTTTGTTTCTTTCTTTCTTTCTTTCTTTCTTTCTTTCTTTCTTTCTTTCTTTCTTTCTTTCTTTCTTTCTTACTCACTCACTCACTCACTCACTCACTCACTCACTCACTCACTCACT
>JAGDQP010001869.1:0-50391 GCA_022664845.1 Lepisma saccharinum
AAGTTGTACCATCACAAGTAGGTCACGACAATATAAGAAAACTTTCAAAAAGTCGTCAACTTGGATCCAAAATGGCCACCCCAGAAACCCAATTTCCAAATCATTGAAGGTAGAGAAAGGAAATTTTCTTTGTAGGTGTATGACCAAGCGTAGGTTACAATAAATGGGGCAAACCTTCCTTTTGGGGGCCCAGCCCCCGTGGGAGGGTACAGATGGATACCATGGTGGTGTAGTGCTGAAGTGAGATTTTGGTTAAGATAAAGGAGGCGCACACTCTCAAAAACACTGAAGTTGGGGGGCGAAACCCCTACGGGGGTCTGGGGGCAGCGCTCCAAGCGAAACAAAGCGAATATATATATATATATATATGAACTCCTGCGTAGCCTAGTCGGTAGCGCGCTCGACTTCAGTGCGAGCGGTCCCGGGTTCGATTCCCGGTGGGGGCTTAAAAATTTCGGTGTTGACCCAGCATCGTGAGGACAATTGGGGAGCTGCTGTGAATAAAGGACAGTGGCGATCACAGTGAGAAATTCGGCTCTCCTCTCCCAACCCGTCTGGTCAGCGTGGGAGCAGTAGACCAACTCCTCCCTTCGGGGAGAGGCCTCATCCACTAGTGGATTGAATATGGCTGTGATTTATTATTATTTATTATATATATATATGTCTTGTGAGATATCGTTGAACAGCTCTTGATGAATAATCTACAAAACAATAAATAGTTTCCGGATAGCTCTCATATAAGGCGAAATTTGAATTTTTGAAAATAAAAAAAAAAACTTCGAGATCTACCTTAGCCTGTAGGCCTACCGAAAGGGATTTTTTTATCTTCAGTTAACATGGAAGATGCAGAACGTGTCTTTTATTTCCACATCATATTTTTTGTAACTGTGTAGGAAGAATAGGGAGTGTGTGACAAACCTCGTACCGGCGAGTGCGTACAATGAACGAGATGTAGAAACGATCTACCAGGATTAGTTAATACACTAGGATAGATTTTAATCATTTTTTCTAAAAAAAATAATAGAATGAACATTATATGATCCCAGTAATAGACTAATTATCTTGGTAACAATTGAAGCTTATGCGCGAACAAACGTCTGAGTGGCATTTAAAAATAAAAAAAATCACGAGCACAATTTTATATATAACAGGAAAAATGTGAGGTATAAAATATTCATACTTTGCACAAAAACGGGCTTTCGTCAAACATGTCTTCGTGCAAAGTATGAATATGTTATGCCTGATATTTTTCCTGTTATGTGTAAAAATGTACTCGTGATTTTTTTTTATTTGAAAAATGTCACTTAGGCGCTTGTTCGGATTTTTTTTTCGCACCGTTTTACGTATAAAAATAAAACAGGAAAAGAAGGATGGATAACTTCTCGTAAAACGCACTACTCTCTCATTTGTTCCCGTGTATTTAAGTTTAAAAATCGCTATAACTCGTGAATTATTTCGTTTGACTTGGAACTTTTTTACCAGTGTAGTAGTTACTACGAGTAGAAACTCAAGTTGTTTCAAAATTCACATCCCCCTCCTTTCCCTCGTATATATAGTTGATGTTTCTGTTTCGTCAGTGTAGTTCATTAAATGCTGCAATTAAATCTTGGTTTGTACCTCCCAATCCGTTAGTTCAGTAAGAAATGCATATATAAATGTCCGTATTACTCCATTCATGAAACCACAAAACTCCCAAAACTAATTATTTCTTAGGCAAATTAGTGAAAGTTGATATAATGTTTAAATTAATTTGTATCATTTCAGGTGTTAAGTGAGGAATTCTATCAGTCATGTTACAATTAACGATTTTATAATTGAAGTCAATTTGTAACAGCTGCATGACACTATTTCCAACTGATGAGAACGATAACTCTTTGTTTTTCCTTTTTCCTTTCACTTGTAATACGTATTGTATTTGAACATGTTCCTTGTTTAGAATAGATGACTTCGCAGAATTGAAGCATCCCACCGAATTACTGCATGGCACATTGTGGAATGCTTTGAGTTACCATGTTTGAATCATGCTACAGGGAGCATGACTGATACATATTGAAAGACTTGTTCCACCATTGGTCAAGAGAAGGCACTAGTATATGGTAGCAAACTCATCTCTGATCGGAATAACGCTGTATGTGCAAGCAAGATGGCGGACCGCAGCGAAGTCACTTTACCTGCTCAAATGTACCATACAGCGTTATTCGGTTGAATTAACTCTAATAGTACATTAACGTAGCTTGTTCTATCGCCCAGAAACAATATTAGTTTAGGGTAAGTACGATTGAATTTCAACGTTTTTGCATTTACAAAACTTTCGCTGAGGCCTAAGAGTTGATTTGATTACCAAACGTTTCTAATTACTTAAACTAACTTTACCGAATCTAAACAAACCTAAACCATTCCAATCAAATAAATAAACAAAACGTTAAGAAAATTTAAAGAATCTTGAAATGAACTACAAAGACTATCATTAAAATATTTTGTGCTAACTCTAATCCGTATTATACTCTCCGTCTGTTTAGAATTACTTCTTTCATTTCTTGTGTTTCGGATGTTTTAAGGGTTATTATATTTACATTAGACAGAGTATTTTAGTAGTGAAGTTCGTGCGAATGAGGGCGTTTTTAATTATCTAAGTATAGGAAATTTGCACATTTGGAGGTGTTGAATATTAACAAAATCAACATCTTAGATCAATAGCATAAATAATACTTCTACCGCTCTTTTCAATTTATTGTGTGAGACGTGTGTATAGGATAGAGTCCGCTATGAAATACCCTTGTCGTCCCTCACAATTCCTTTCATCACCTTTGAAATAGTATCTTTGGAAACCATACCAAGATCCCAGCAATGTTTCCGAGTCTGGAAACATTTTTGGAAGTCTTTTCACAAAGCGATTCCTTCCGCCCCCGATTTAACATGAATATTCTCCGGGCTCTCGAATCTTTTCCTTTTGACATTAGCTTCAATATCTTTGAAAGGGGTTAGAAGTCACAAAGGTCAATTCCATCCTGCTTCTGATGCATTGATAATGCCACGCATAGAGGTATAGCAACGATACGCTTTATGTAAAAGGTTAGCTATCAACATCTTTTGTAACATTTTCCCAAGCTTGACTTCGAAGACCACTCAGATGTCCTCAATGAAGAATCAATAATCTTGCAGGAAGCCTTGGCGATCTTTCTCAATATTTTGCGCCGTTCTGTACTATCAGCTGCCCAGCATGTTCTCACCTACCGACTATCTAAACAACTTGAACAGTTAAAAATTGCGTAAAATAAACGTACGCCTTACAACATGATTTTGAACACAATGTCCAATACGTCAGGTTTTGTCAAGTTTAAAGCAACTCTTAGTGCAGAAATGATACTCGTGTTAAATATAAGTGATTTTGAATATCGCACAAAATGTGGCCCGGACGTTTTAAATATACAATGACAATACAGGCACAGATAAACAGACCCAACTCACCAGCAGGTGGAAATCCATACCTCAATATATAAAATTCACAGCCCTATTCAATCCACTACTAAATGAGACCGGAGGAAGTAGTTGGTTTAATGCTTCCACGCTGACCAGACATATAGGTAGAAGACAGCTGAAGCTCTCAACTGTGATCGTCAATGTCCTTTATTCCCAGCAGCTCCCCAATTGCATCACGATGCTGGATGGGCACCGTTCCAAACCCTCTCCTTTTGGGAAAAAAATTCTTGGCAGAGCCGGGAATCCAATCCGGGACCCCATGATCAGAAGTCAGCGACAGTGACCACTAGATCAGCAGGGCAGTCATATATATTGGTCCCACGCTGACCATACGGGTTGTCCGTTAGCGTGTCTGACTACGGATTGAGGGGTCCCGGGCTCGATCCCGGCGCTGCTAAGAATTTTTTCCAAGGCGTTTGGGTATGGTACGGTGCCCACCCAGCATCGTTATGCAATTCGGGAACTTCTATGAATAGAAGATAGTGGCGATTACAGTGAGAGCTTAGACTCTTCTCTCCGAACTCGTCTGGTCAGCGTTGGAGCAATAGACCAATCTCTTCCTTCCGGGGAGAGGCCTGATCCAGTAATGGATTGAATATGGCTGTGATTTCAACCAAATTTTGCATACGTATTCCTTGGGTACCAGCTCAGAACATGGAAGTCTTTTAGATCACCGGTAGTGACCGTGCCGCGATCTAGTTAATAAAAACAGTTATTTAATTTTTATAGCAATGTTATAAATACATTAGTTTCATGTTTAATCTAAAACAAACATGAGATTCAAAAATAAATATTTTATTCAATTTTTTAATATTTTTGATTGTTGTAATCTAAATTTTATGTACAATAATACTTAAGGTATGGATAACCAATATTACTACTACTAATAATAGTATTTAGTTGTTATAGTGGTAGTAGTAGTTGTGATAGTAGTGGTTGTTGCTCCTGTTGTAGTAGTAGTAATAGTTGTAGTGATAGCAGTAGTAATAGTAGTAGTTGTTGTTATTGTTGTAGCAGTTCTATGAGTAATAGTATTTGTAGTAGTATTACGACTATTAGTGTTGCCAACGTTTTTGAATCACCATGTACCGACGAGCATCCAAAACAGCTAGTATTTATAGAAAATAGAAACAGATCATAATAATAAACATAATTTTATTAAATAGCATTGTATGTACACGTTAATAGCTTTATACAAATTTAACACTGCAATCAATGGCAACAAGTTAATATAATAATTTAGGCATATCATTCAGTATATTGGTACTGAAATATTAACCACAAGCAAACATATATATATATAAACACAAAATATTTACATAAACATACTGTTCAATAGTCGAATATTTTCACAAAATACAAATTTTAATCAATTCGCTCGAACATGTATACAAATTTGTGTTCTTTACATACATAGTATTTTAATTATTATACAGAATATAAGTAAATTCGATGTACAATAAATTGTACCGGGTTTAAGACAAGTTAAGCTCTTTTATTCCAACGCTTTCACGTAGGCCATGAGAAAACAGATTTATAGTGAATGTTAGTGTATGCTAAGTAGTTTCCTATATATTTTAAAACACACCTTTAATTGTTTCTTGTCAATTTGATTTTCAAATCAATTAGTACTTTACGTCATTCAGGTGGCGAAACATACGAAGGTACTGTACTTAATTTTATAACACTTACACAAATGAGTTGCACATCAAAACATAAGCTCTTTGATAGGACTGAGCACAGAGATATAAAAAGACAAGAGTAATCCTTTTCACTATTAATATCACAAGGAAACAAATGAAACCTGTTCTAAAAGAATACATATACCTTGGGACATTTTCTATAACGTAAAAGTCTAATGTCGATATCGTAAACGTTGAAGTAAATAATAATCTTACTATATTTCTATAAAATGTGTTGAACTGATAACAGCGCTGTTTAAAGGAACATAAAACACTTACTGTGAAAATCCTTCCTCGGTTTAAGACAACATAAACATTTTATAATTAATTATTTCTTTCATATTGATACGTAAATCCAGATTCCTTTAAATATTCTTATTAGTATACGGTATTCGGAAATGTGTAATAAATGTATTATCTAGTTTTAAATTTAGGATATCGGCATTAAGCTAAAGGTTGTTTTATTTTTTAACTGCATTGTTAGGGAAGTTGATAAACTTTAACTTAACGAAATATCTGGACATACAAATACCTCTTTTTGGAAATTTTTATATTTTACTATTATTAATAGTAAATTATGTCAAAATGATGTACCAAAATTATTCATATATTCTTAAGTTATATAAAGACATTTTGAAATAAAAGATTAGTATGTTACATGCATCTGTTTTTAAAAATTTTGAAAACATTTTCAAATAGTTATAAAGTCTCTAGAAATTCGCCACTTAATAGCACTATTTAACGTGTATTTTAAAATTGTTTTAAGACCTCAATAAATTGTTTTACTAAAACCATTTTGAAACAATATATTTTAAAAATTGTTTTCATATCATTTTGGAAAAGAAATTATTGAGCTGTGAAAGAAAGAAAACATTTCTAAATTTCTTTTCGTATATTTTTAACTGTGTTTATAGAATTTCCCTAATAGCAACAATTAAGCATAAGTGAATCTTATTATCTGTATTTTGTATTAATATCACCTAAATATTTATTTTAAGATTATTTCAAGATACCCGAGAAGAATATTTGGACATCATTGTGTGCTATTTCGCATTTCACGAACTCAAACATCACAAAAGTGTAATCATTTTAAACGAAATGATCGTATTAGTCTTCTAATGACGTTTCAAAGGATTTAATTTTTATAAAGATTATGTCATGATTTCCGCAATAGACTCTTTATCTCTCTCCTGCCTTGTCAGCGCAGGCTTCGTTTAGTATATAACTGCATCAGTTCTCATTAATGTGCCTTTATTTTATTATCAAGTATAAACTGCGCTTAATATTTTCCAAAGTTACAAAATGTTCTCTGTAAGATAATTAAGCCTAGCGAAAGTAAACTTTACTACAATATCGATGGCAAAACAAGCTCGCCTGAATTTATAATACTAAATTATGTGTGCTCAAGAGTGCCCTTTATTTCTTTATTTCAACACGTTGTCACTTGAAATAGTCTTTTTGACGCACCACTTGCTTAAGTAGTTTTCGATATCCCGAACAGAGTTTCAATGTATCTTCTAATTTCAATACTTATGGCAAGAGATCAAACTTCGAACATAAGGTTTTGCCAAGAATGAGTATCTTCCAACAATTTCTGATTAATAATATTCAAAGATCATCTGCACCTTTCCCAAAGTATTAGGTCTGTACACAATATTTTGAGAGACAGATTCTTTAGTCATTGCATTAACTTAAGTTAGCTGTTTCTTGAGAGACAGATACTCTTTTTCCAAAATGCTTCTATGGATATTTTTCTATTGCAATTGATTAATTTCTTATAGTTTGATTCTTTCGTTCTTTCATAGAAAAAGATATTCTGATATAAGGAAACTAGAAGTAGTAAGAATTCATCTAAAATGATAAGTATGCATGTCCCCTTTCGTAACTATACTTAATAATAATTTATTAGAGGAAACAAAAATTTGCCAAACAAATGTACAGATTGAAATTCCTTTGGTCAGTATTGAAACAGAACACTTGTTTTCTGTAAAAAAACAAAACTATATTCAGCATATTTTAAATATATTTTATATCGTATCCATTGCTATTAATAACTGACACGAAATAAGGGAACATCATTGGAAAAGCTAGTAGGTTTAAATATATGCACCAAATCTCCTTATTTTCAAAACAAATACATTACACACTAATGCGGATGTAAAAGGTTTACTAACGATATATAAGGCACTTATATTACACTGGTACATTTCATAACTATATGAGGCGTCGTGTCAGACGTAGTCACAAGCAAAACCAAAAGTAAATTTTACGGATGAATGTGCTCAAAGCATGTACTTTAGTATGACGAACATTAAGGGAGAGAAGAATGCCTCTAATAATTCAGTGGATTACCATCAGATCTTGATCAACGATCATTGAGTATAAGGTTCCTTCAAGATATGGGAAACCTTATACCCCATGTATCTCAAGAATACAGTAACTCTGTCCTTATTCGTTGAGTTCGTATGATATCAGAAGGAAGGTGTGTGATAGGTGTTTGCAAGACATACAATAAAAAGAACAACTATCCTGACTTTCTCAGCTATTTTCCTGAATTGTGTAGAATACTGAAAATACAAAGGCGAGTAATGATTTGTTAGTGTAAACAGAAAAATGTAATGGTCTTTTAACAAAGAAGACAAAATACATGACTTGACTAGGAACAAAACCCCGACCTCCCCGTCAGCGATCCGATGCTCTTTGCACTAAGCTGGCAGCTTGGTGTCAGCGTTTTGTCAGGATTCTTGATTTTGCAGAACGCAGCCAAGCAGAACGGTAACAGATTGCACTAGGGCGATAAACCTCTTCAGGAACTAGACTGATGGAGCGCTTGAGACGCAAGTCTATGGCTACTAAGCGTTTCTTGTTAGAAGAAGAACTGAGAAAGTTCGTGTCAGGTCACATGCACCCCAAGTTCGTGATTACTTTATAAAGTAGTTGTTTTGTGCTAGCTTCAGCAAATTTGTAAAACAAAACTGGGTTATTGCAGTTGTAAGGAAGCCGACGTCCTAAGGAAACCAAGAACTCATTTCTGTAAGTAAATTTCTTTACCAAATTGTTCTCTACTTACAACACTTTTAAGCCTAAATTATAGCGGACTGTCACACCCGATCTTTCACGCTATCTCTCGATGCAAAGATTATTCTTAATTCGTCCTTACAATCAAACTTTCCTCACAAGTATTTACTTTCACAACTTTAAATGCATCCTGGAATCGTGTCGACAAAAATCTCGGGTACTTAATCCGCACACAAAGCTCTCCTACAATTAGTGCCTTGTTTTAGATTTCAACAGTAGCGTTATTAACGTTTACGTTGTGAGATATAAGAACAATAGAATCCATTAGATAACAAACACCCTTTCTTTTCAAAATAGTTTCCAATTATAAGCATTTCGTCGCGTCTCCTGATACTTTCAAACTAGATTCGGAGCAAAAAAGCCTGGATAGAAGTACCCTAATCCAGTTGTGATTATAAGTGCCAAAACGTAACTTCGAATCAAACTTTGGTATATTAAAAAAGCGATATGGCTTGTGACTAAATCTAAAAAAAACGTCTCATATAAAAAGCTCTTATGGTATATATATATATATATATATATATTATAATACGAAAAATAACTTGTACATAACAAACAAGTTAGCGTTTCGTATTGAAAGAAGGATTTAATAAATCGGATCGTGTATGACCAAGATAAGAACCATTTACATTACACTGAGATATATAGTTTTGATCTATCACCCACAGTAATTTTTAATGTACACAATACTTACTTTTCCTTGATTTTGTGGTTTTGTATTCAAAGAACTCACAAATTTTCACAAGAGTATTGAATCACTTGATAACTCTCTACCATGCTTCTACAAGTACACAAATAATTTTATTACGTAGGACTGATCAACTGTGACATATCACGATGATGTCAAAATGATAAGCAATCCTCTTTTGTCTCCAAACTGTTATGAGGAACGGATTTAATTGTTTTTATTGAACGCTCATGAAAGAATAGTATATAACCTTTAAGTTTGAACATGATAGCATACTGCGATTTTCGATGGCAACCAAAATTTTCAAATAGCACTACACCCGTTGCGAACCTACGACACTACGTCACATAATTAGTATACTCTGTGTGTGTTGCATGCACTATGCTATGCTTGAAACATAATGGCGTTAGAAGAATTGCAAAACATCTTATACAGGTAGCCTTTAATATAGAGTAAGTGGGGGTGAAATGCCCAATAGGGTAAAATGCCCACCCCATAAAAACACGGAAGGGAATATGAGGTAGCAACAGTGATACGGTTGAGTGAAGGCGCAATTATATGGAAGACGAAGGTGATACCAAAAGAGATTATGTGAAGAAAGTGAAGACATGCAGACTAATTTAAATGTGCCAAGTACATAATGTTTACTTGTAATGTTTTTTGAACGTTTCAAATTTAGGGAGACAGAATGATTACACTGCTGTATTAGCGAATCCAATGACTGTGCGTTGGACAAAGTAGGGTTCTGTTGTTCTGATGCAATAGCGGGTAGACGTCATGTCATGCAGTGTTGGAAGCTGAATGAACCAAAACTATCGTGTTTGACATCGGGGTGATTTGCCCACTAGGCGTCGGGGTTAATGGCCCGTGGGCGTTTTACTCCACTTATTCCTATTCTAGAAAACACGGTAGTACATTTTAAAGCTTTGTAATTGTCCCTGTCTTAGAAGAGTAGGAACATATTAATTCAGTTCATTTCCTTCATCGTGTGTAATATTTCTCATTTTTTTATATTTTTTTCAGTTAGTATAATATTTCCGTAAGACTGTTTAATGTTATTAGTATTGTGTTGTGCAAAACAAACTTACATCTCACCATTAGAATGAACCTAAATAAACTTCTGCATTTCATATTTTCAGTTAATATGTATTTTTAGTGTTGTCACGAGACGAGGCGAGACATAGATAATGGCTATAGAAAACGAGACGAGACAGAGCTCTCGTAATGCAAAGTATACATCTTTTCGAGACGAGACACTCTCTGGACAAGACATTTTCGAGACGAGAAATCCTAAATCTCGTCTCGTCGACAACACTAGTATTTTTCTATTCTGACTTTCCAAGCCTGTCAATGGTAATGACGTAGTAGGAACTTCATGCTTTATAGGCTAGTTTTTGTGACTTGTACCGAAATATAATTTTCTGTAGTGTGACTAGCTTCTATCGTAACGTCATTTCCATTGCTATGACCTTCCACCTTGTTTAGTATAGTGTTGGTGTGCATGGCCATACGGTGAGCGTTTTACCCCGATGGTGGGGTACCATGCCCATATCGCTCTTACTTTACAAACATTAGTGTATCTCCTACAGTATATAATACTATATAATCTAGCGTCCAGGCAGAAATACTGAAAGATGTACCTCTCATTTGGTAAGCTCTTTTTTCCTGTAGATTTCCATTCATAGACAAATAAGTATAAAAAAGTGGACATTTCACCCCCGATGACTCTAAACAATAAAATTGAGGGCTTAAAATCAGAAGAATGTAACTACTATTTGATAATATAGTAAGTCAATTTCATCTTTCACATATAACAGGAGATATATGTGATACAACATACAACGTACTTAGCCTACTGTAAGGCAGAGTCTAATATTGTAGGATGCGAAAGTTTGGAAAGAATATACTAAATAAGGAAAGAAAGTAGGAAATAAGAAAGAAAAGAACAAATGAAGGAGGCAAGGAAATAAAGAAAGAAGCGGTAAACGAATATAGAAACAATTATGCCAATTTGAATTTAGTATGGCATTGAGCACATTGTAGCCAAGAAGCACTTATTGTATATCAGATCCTGTGCCACATACGAAAAGGCTTCCGTATTTTTCAAGGGAAGTGATTCAGTTAATCCGGTACTGGATCATATACAAAATAAGGTTTGCTTTGAAAGCACCATTAGCATCTGACATGGGATTTGTCGTTCTGACTTTAGAAAATTCATCTTTGTGGACCTTGGATTGTCTTATTTAAAACCGTCCTTAACCCATAGCCCGCAGTTCTTTCGTACGAAAATTGAAGGTTCTACCAGTATTGATATACTATTGCTTTTAACTGAAGATTCAATCCTGTAATTCACCAAGTGTAGCTTCGGAAATCTAGAGGAAACATGAATATGTTAATCTTTCCTAGCGCGTGTTCTACTTAATACAAGGATGTAGTGACTAATTGGAATCGATTGCTGATGTGGTGTACTTAGACAAAATACTTCTACGATGTCATGAATCCAAGGTTGCTGCCAAATGGTGGTTTGTAATGAATTATGATTTATGTCTGTACCGGTATTTAAAATAGTTTGATAGTCTTTGAATAAAAGTCTATTATTTTAACCACAACAATGGAAAAGAAAGGTTCATTTCAGTTGTTATAATTTCAATCTATGTTTGTATTGAAGTCATGAAAAATAAGATAATGTGCTCAACTTGTTTCCACACATAAAAGCTCTTTGTGCTACGTGTAATTTTGTTTTCCATTTCTTCTGTTCATTCTATGAGAAAATACGTTTGTGTTCAACTACATCCGAGGCAAATTAAATTGTAACATCTTGTGTATTTTCTTTGGAGTGTAAGCGGCAAAAATGATGGAGCAGGTTTTAAAATATGCATTTGTTGCAAATCTCATCGGTAGATGACAACATCGTTCTACATACAGAACACAAGTCACACATCTTTTTGATATTTAGATTCAAAATTTGTACATGCCGACTATGGAGGCCATCTCTCCCACATGCTATCGAGAACCCTCTTTAACTATTTTCACATATGAAATTGTGATGTTGGAACTGTTTACGCCTGACCGGAGCTGAAACCTGGAGGTCTGTGAATTTTCTAACCCACTACATCACATTTTTTTACGTCCATTAGATCTTTTCCATGTGCTTTACTCTACTACCTATGCACGTCAATAGGGTGATCTCAGTCAAATGAAGATATTCCGTTAAAACGTTTTATTTTGGCTACTCGAAAGTAACCATTTTCAGAATCAAGAACGTGTGTGACAAAATAATCGAACGCCATATGTGTTATATACATTCGATCATTCTAGCAACATAAACGAATGTACATGTCTTTTAAAACCTCCTTTATGGCTTATGACTGCTTTAATTTGAAATAAAAAAGAAAACGAAACAACTTGAACGCATTTCACATGCATACAAATTATTTCCACGGTGTTGTCTGTTATGTACACCGACATAATAACTTTATCGCTCGTATTATTCGTTGAATATCCTTGATTTTTGTAGTTCTAGCTCGGTTCATTTTTTTTTTTTTTTTGGCAGAACTTACCAAAGATTTTACAAAATAATAATATATTTTAATACTGTGCTTCTCCAAATATATGTCATTCTCTCATGCACACAAAACAAAAAATCCAAGCCATTTTACATAAACCAAACCGATGGAACAAAAGCAAATTTTCGTAGCATTTCTCTTTGAAATATTTAGTTGTGAAAATATCCTATTTACTAACCTGAGTAAACTCGAGTTCTATGAGCAGCCGGTAACACAACATTTCTTCTTTTATTATCTGAGAACACAAAGCACTATTTTTACCCTGTAATTTCAATAAACATCTTGCTGTTCTTATGAACAGCCTTAAATACAAATTATATATTTTTTTGGTCTCTGTAGTTGACTTCAGGGTTACAAACTTGAACATCAGAAAGTACACAGAATACATAAATAACTGGATACATGTTTCTTTGAAATCTAGTGTAAAAACATGTTCCAGTTTTGAACAAACAGATATTCAGTTAATTATTCAGTACAGGAGAGGTAAATTTTATGAGGCTTTAGATTTATATATTTAGACATTGGAAAGTTCACAGGAACTATCTATCTCTCACCAATGTTCCATCAAAGAATCGTATTCAAAATTGAGATAGTTCGATTATTTTTTTTACATTTGAAACACAAACCTCCAAATTTGATACAATTGTTAAAAACTTAAAAAATTATTTTCTATAACTGATACGCAAACAGTATATCTTTGAGATATCAAATATTCATAACATACCTTCAGCAAAATTAAATAGGTATATTAGTGATAATTTTTATAAAAATTGAAAAACTTGAAACCATACCTTCTTGTTGAATCCAGTTGAGATAATGTCGTAGCAAATCAATAAAATCTAAATATATATTGAAAATTGTATCGTGATCTACCTTTTTTATAGTTATGTATTTCATGATGTTGTGAAAGTTGCTGTTTTATCATTTTAGATATATCCAGCTTACATTGATTCTCGCATAACTTGTTCCACTGGATTTCTGTT
This sequence comes from Lepisma saccharinum, assembly GCA_022664845.1. Lineage (NCBI taxonomy): Eukaryota > Metazoa > Arthropoda > Insecta > Zygentoma > Lepismatidae > Lepisma > Lepisma saccharinum. The sequence goes on from JAGDQP010001869.1 coordinate 13,478, forward strand.
TTAGCAAAGTTATGGCGTTGTTTCATTTCAAACCAAGTTCCTGTAAAAATTCTGTTATTGAAAATGGAAAATTTCCTTAGGTATGACAATCAGTAACATATGGAAAGAGTGGTTAAAAAAGCAAGATTGTTTACTTTAATAATTTACAAATCGATTCTATATTATAAATATAAATACAAATTAATTGTATTTATACCTAAAGCGCTTACCTTAGAGAATTGAGGGAAACGTTTCAATACAATCAATGTTAAAAATACTAAAATATCTGCTTTATGAGATAAGTATATTTCGTACTTATCAGTACATGTTTCGTTATTAAAATAATTATTTTTTATCTTAAGAATCCAATTAAATCGATACAAGAAAGAACAGAAGTAGTCCAACATGCCCATTTTGGAAAGTGTCAATCATCATCAATCGTCTTTCTAAGTATTCAGAACGTTGAAGTTAAAAAGGCTTCAAAATGGTGCATTTCGACTAGTGTCGTTCTTCCTCCCGTAGGTTCAACTGTAGGCCTATGTACAAATTAATTTCATTTCGTTATTCTTTATTGGTTCCCAGTAATCACTGTTTGTTAAGCATTGTTAAACGCTACCATTCAATCGTTTCTGTATAATGGTATTATTATCCTTCTCTTTATATACACTGGTGTATACATATGTACAAACTTCACGTGAGAGAATAAATTACTTCGCTTCCAGTTGATGATGCAGTCAAATTAATATTCTTCAGTAACCATGATGAAGCGTCCTTTGGCCTAAACCATATCATCAAATCCATCGATGAATGATCGCAGAATTTTCTTTCATTATCTGCAACAAAAATAAAGACGTTTTACATGACGCAGCAAGCTTATCATAAGTACAACCAACCAAACAACGTACAATGAAAAGCTAGAAATATCTAATTGACCCAATGAAACAAGAAAACGTATAATACGGAAAATAACATCTTAAAACCAATAATGCGTTATACTAAGTAAGAGAAACGTAGACCGAAGATTACATGATATACTACATTGATACATATTACAATTTTACAGTTCACAGGATGCGTGAACAGTCCAACGTCTCACACGAACTGAACTCTTCCTGGAAAGAACTGTGTAGATGTTCATAACCATTAGTGTCATTGTGCGGGGCTGTGATAATGTGTGAAGGACATGTACAATGCTTGAAAGACAATTAACCCACTTAGGCCTTCGAGGGGGAAGATTTTGCTTTCCTGAGATGGGCTCAAAATAATGGATCGAAATGTCAGTACAGTGTAAATTGTTGGCAGCAATAATCCAAACAGAGCACTACCACCATAAGACTTATCTTTGAGTCCTCATAGTTCACTAATGGAAGAGAAAATCGGTGCATTCGCAGGATAAACGTGGTGAATCGTAAGACAGAAGCAGTTGCATTTCGAGTTACCGTGAAACTCAGCGTAATAACGCCAACTGTTCTTAGCTAGCTATTGCAAAGTGGCTTCTACGTCGTGTTGTGAAGTTTAACGAGCTCATTCTTACACACCGTAAAATTAGTTGTCAGTGGTGTTGTGCGACAAGTTATTGTACAGCAAAATTCTACTGTATATAACGTCTAACGGTAATTCAAACTCCAGTGCTTCTCGAGATATAAATCTGTAACCCTGGCTGGAAAGTATCAGACGTCAAGCATGTATGTGATGCAAGCATGGTTAGATCCATCCACTATCAGCAAAGACCAATATGACAGTCCCATTAGGTGTAGCAGGTGTAAAACAGCATCCCAAAGGATTAGATCCAACACATTTACAATGGGATTAATGCACGTGTGTGCATGCCTACAGTCAACATCGCGGTGACTGCAGTGGTTACCACGTCTGTCTTTGACATGGCAATGCGTGCGTACTGCAAGCTGTAACATTGTAACTTACATAACACATGATGTAGAGAGAAGTCTGTAGTCCAGGATCATTTCACTTAGTTTAACTCCTTTGAGTTGGGGGTTTCCTTTCCTTTCGTTGAATAAAGTTTAAATCACCTAAGTAAATGTACAGTATAAGAGTACAAATATCTAACTCAATTAACCATGAAATCGTACTTTATAAAAGCAGAGCTAATTGACTAAATAAACCCAGGCAAATGTATAATATTAACGCACATCCGATTCACTCAATCAATCAATCACGCAGACGCATAAAGGCACACATCAACCAAGCAAATGTAAAATATAAAAGTACAAACAAATTATTGACTGTCGTTAATTTATTTCAGGAAATATAATTCGATTATTGAAGATAATGTGTGTATAGTTACTACTAATAGAAATAAAACGGTTTATATTTATTTGAAATTTCAACGTCTTTATTAATCTAACACCTCTTCTGCTCAGCCACCGTCATGTACAGGCGTAAGCCAAAAGTATGTACACGCAAACGTCAATTCACCCAGTAACATAGTTACTGAAATGAGATCCAGGTTTACGTTAATACGTTATGTTTCTGGACGGACTATATCGGTATATAGAGCACCGACAGCAGAGAAGCATTCAGTATGTTGTCCACCAACCGCAGGCAGAAGAACTTCCTAGAAAAACCATGTGAAACATAGCACTAAGGTAATCCGATCAAGGTACTATTCTGGCATACGCCATTTGTAAGCACATTGCCATTGACATCACTCCGCATAGAAGTAATCCAGTCAACTCGATGTTTCCCAAATCTATGTTTTTATGTTATTACTATCCAAATTAACTGGTGGAAAATTTAGTAGCTTACTTCAAGGCAGTTATATACATATAGGAGCTATAATATAAAACATGTTGACAATATATAAATTGGACGGTCATCTCGCAATGACTTATCCCGCATTTCACAGATTGTTTATTAATAAGTAATTATCAAATATATGAGGCTTATTTTTTAAGTAGGGGTCGTTTTGAAATACAACGAGAACATGCAAAGAAAGAACTTTAATTACATGTGTGCCTGTTCATATTATGTACATCCAACTACTTCTCAACGTAGTTTCTATAGTTGTTGGGACACTTGAGGAGCAAACAAGCAAAATCGCACAAGTCCATTTTTAGGTAAAAAAAGTTTTGATCTTTTCAACACCTTAATGTCATATCTCATAGATATAAGGAAAAGTAATTTATTAAAATGTACAAATTAGATTTTAAGTCTTTTGTAAATAAATTGTTGATTTCCTAAGTTAATAATCTGAAGCACGAAACAATCTCGGATCATCGTTGCAGTACAATTCACCTAACCCTTTGGAGAACAGCCGAAGTTAAACCTACAACATCATCCGAAAGCAGAAGAGACCAAGTACGAAGTTATGGTCACAGCAGCTAATCCTTCAGCCTAGCTACAGCTCATATTCTCCAGGTCTTCTCTAGGAAACTGACTTCAGATCAACACCTACACTATATAGTACAGCAGGATTACACAGGTCGGTTCGCCTCTGTTTGAATCATTCATGTGAGTGTTTAGTAGTTCTAAATGTTGGATCTGAATACTTTGCCGAATTGTTGTAAACATTAGTGTTAGTTATGTTAGGTATTTTGGAAGCGCTTTGTTTGTGCGGCAAATCCCTAAAGTAACAAAATCAAAGAAAAGAAAATTCTTGTGTTTAGCATTTTATATATTTACCCATTGCTAAGTCTTCTCAAGCATTAGTTTATTCCCCCCAAATGTGCAAGTACTAATTAACCAGCTCAACGCCGAGGTAGTACCGCATATTTCACATTATTACCTGCCATCATACCCATTTTTGCGACAGTTATACATCTATTTTACGGCAGGGTGGCATTAATGAAGAGTTGTGATGAATTATGCAAAGTAATTTGTGAACGAAGTACATATTAAGATCGGATAAGTACTTCTACTAGAAAATATTTTGTATTATTTGATGTAACTCTTCATTCATGTCTTCAAAACGAGCCAAGCTTTTTTTATCTAAAAATGGACTCGTGTGCTTTAGCTTGTTTGCTCCACACTTGCTGTAGCGGTATATGAGGTTTCGTAGACCCTCCTCAAAGAAATCCGCCGTCAAGTCAGACAGCCAATCCATCACGGTCTGTTTGGATTCATCGGCGCTGTTTGGCTTCGCAACGAGGAACGTCTTTAAGTGAAGGTATAGGTAATAATCGCTAGGGGCGAGATCCGGACTGTACGGAGAGTTGTCCAACTTCTCCCAGCCAAATGAGTGAACGAGAGACTGTGTGAGTTGTAGTGTATGGCCGTGCGTTGTTATCAACATGATACCGGAAGACAGCATTCCTCGTCGTATATTCTGCATTGCTCGGTGAAGTTTATTGAGCATGTTACAATGCACGGCTGCATTAACTGTTTGTCCAGTCGGCAGAAACTCAATCAGAAGCACCCCAAACCTGTCCCAAAAGACGGTGGCCATGATCTTCTTCGCGGAGGTCGCTTGTTTGAACTTCACCTTTGTGGGGATGACGTGTGGCGCCATTCCTTGAATTGTTGTTTTGTTTAGGGGGTTAGAGAGACACGAATTACTTGTTCCCAGTGACCATATGGCTCAACAGCTTGTCACCTTCTCTTTTGTACCGTGTCCATAAAGACTACTTGCCATTGCACTTGCCATTCGCTTAACCTTATGTTCCTGTGTGAGCATTTTGGGCACCCACTGAGCACATTGCTTTCTGAACTTCAACTTCTCCACTGAAATCGTGTACAGTACAGAACGTTACGTTGTTGGAAACGAATCGGACAGCGTTGACGCTGCCAAACCGCAGTTGGCTCGTATCGCGTTCTCCACATCGTGCACCAATGCATCGGTTACGATTGAGGGTCCTCCTGATCGTGGTTCGTCATGAACATTCGTGCGACCGGCCTTAAACCGACGTACACACTTACGCACCTTGCCTTCACACATGACATTCTCACCATACACGTCACGTAATTGGGGAGAAATGTCTACTGGTTCCACATGTTTCACGGTGACTTGATCACGGATCGTATCTCACACACGGCGGAATTTTCAGTCGCCTGCACCACTTCCACTGCCCACCACAACCACACCAAGCATTTCACAACGTTCAAATGGCATCCTTTTACGTGGAAGGCATGTCGAGAACTTCACGCATGCGCAAAATGCCAAGCACGCAGTGTTGCTAACATGAGTGCAAAACGGTCAGCATTTTAAAAATAAACCTCGTATTATTATTAGCTCAGTGAGATAAGTACCGTCATCTGGGGTGATTTCGGACATGCGGGGAGGCTTTGGATACTTAGTCGGCTTAGCTTCTGAATGTTGCTTATTGTTGTTGGAATGCTTCGAGGAAGTAACAAAGCTTAAAAATATATTTTGTAGACCTGTGGTTTCAAGCTACAATTGTTTTTCAATCAATTGTCGCAGTGTAAGTGAAATAATCTCTCGTTATTGTCTTGCGTTTTTTTTTTTTTTTTTTTTTCAATTTTTAGTGGTGACGGCAACATATTTCTGCCCAGAAGGTTTTGTGGGGTGACAGCGTATGTTGAACGTTTACATTCGTAGACCTGTCCGTTGTTTAAAAACACCGAAATCACCTCTGTTAGCCGTTACCGGCGAGAGACAAAGTTTCTTTATTGAAACTTTCAGCGAAACGTGGGGTGACTTTGAACACGGTTCAAACATACAATAAGATTTTAGGAGGGTGCCCTTATCAACGTTATAACAATGAGAATCTGCAGAAAGCTTTTCATGCTGCTTCTTCAGGGAAAATGAGGATTAGACAAGCTGCCAGTTAATATCAGATACCAAAAATTACTTTCATTGACAAGAATAAAAAGAAACATCCAGGTTATCATGGGGGTCAGAAATGTCTGACAGATGAAGAGAAAAGAGATGTTGTATTCGTGCGTTTGAAATGTGCTAAATGAAGTATTCTATTTAGAACAACAGACCTGGAGCTCTTACTTAAGAGCTACCTGAACAGAATTAGCAGAATGGAAAAACGATTCAAGAATAATTGCCCCGGACTAGAATGGTTGCAAACCTTTCGTTTGTTTTTAGTTTAATTTTGTGACTTGTAGCAGTAATTTTGTGATTTTCACCAGGACAATTTTCTTTCTGTGCCATGATTGTAACCTGTAAGTGAATTTAATAAATACACGTATTGTAGTTGTTAACAAAATTAAAAGTAATGAATGTATTAAAGATAAAATAAACACATTAAAAGTAATAAAAAAACTTTAAGTATATAACGCTATTTACTTTCAAATACACAGAAGACGGTATTTAATCATTAAAATGTATCCGATTACACATCTGTTATAAGACATATATTGGAATAGAAGGAAAATTCCTTGTGTCCGAATTCGCCCCACATTATGGGGCGTCTTCGGACATTGTTTATTATTTTTTAAATCATTGTTAAGATAATGTGTACACTTTTTGTAGTATTCAAACTTATACGTAAGTCATAGATATTTTTAAAATGATTGTTTGGTTGCATTATTATTAATATTACAACTGTAATTTAAAATAAATAAATAAAAAGTATCCGAAGTCACCCCAGATGACGGTAGTCAACAGTAGATAGCGCATTTTCACACTTTGTTACAGCTACAATGACTTTATTAAATCATTTCCTCACCTCCTAATATGTAAATAAAATACTACTGTTCATATTTGCTGCTGTATTCAAGAAGCCAACTCCAATTTTTGACCAGGTGTCATATTTATCAAGTTAGCAATTTCAATAACGTACTATGTGACCAACAAATGTCTTATTCTCGAACTATGGAATGGCCTCGTGACATCATTAAACAGGAGCCGTTCCAAACCTATGTGCACAAGTTCAGGAGATTATTGGCAATTAACAAAAGCTCGTTGGATTACCTGGAATAATAAACTAGGGCCTCATGACATCATTCCTACCGTTAGCATATTATAATGGAACCACTCAACATATTGATTTTACTTATGGTACTAATTTGTAAATTCCAGGTGAATCAGGTTAATAATATATAACTAATGCATCCCTTATTATATATGTAAACAGCTGAACATACCAGAGGACGCGGTGGTTCAGTGATAGAGCGCTCACCTTTGATCAGTGGGGTCCTCGGTTCGATCCCTGCTCAATAATGTTCATGTCATGTAGGATTTGTGGTGGGCAACACTTTGTTCTTAGGTTCTCTTTCCTTTGTCTTCCTTCCACCAAGTCTTCAATCATGATTCTTTCGGCCTAAGCCAAAGTTGCCTAAACACCTTAATTAAAATTAAAATTATCTAAACATATTATCTAATGTCACAGCTATACAGTATTAATATAATCGGTACTTGAAGAAATTCACCACTGGAATGATCAATTTGATTCCATTCCTCCTTGAGGTATAGGTTATATAGTGTAAATCTAATCATTATATCGTACTATAAAAGGAGAGTAACTCTAATATAATTCAGATCACAATATGTTTGAAAAGAATTACAAGATGAATATACCCATAATTTTAACAAAAATCATTTATGAAAATAGTTAATGAATATTTATTTTTGAGAAAATTATAAAAACATCATATCAGTATCTTCGAGAACTATTTAGTAGATTCTCCTGTTGAGAAAATATGTGACAAGTCGTCACATACACATTAAAATTAACTAATTATTTATCAGAACGATTTTGTAATTACCACCTATCACTTCGTGGAACTTTGGAACTTATTGGTTCTACAAATTAATATAATATTAAAAGCATCCCACAATAATTCTCTAATAATGTGCAGGTGATGAATGATTTGTTGGTAATGTTATGAACAGGACAAACTATAACATGTAATGCTGAAATATAATATATGATTGGTTTCCCTTTATCATAAGCGGTAAGTTATACATATTTCCGTTTTAAAAATTCCTAATGTATAGGGAATACTCTAGAGAGATTGCGCACCATTCAAGAACAGTTCACTAAAATTCTATTTTGTATGCAAACGCCTCAACAATTACATATTATTTAGTATCTTATACACAATTACATTCTATGAATCATTCGTATAAGTCATTGCATGCTTAATGATAATGATTGTTCTAAAAACCTTAACTTGCGCAAACTCTCCTACGAGGATAGGTAAGATTGCGCACATGGGTAGGAGAGACTGCGCATGCGTATAAGATAACATTCGATAGTACCAACCAAATAGAAAGTACTTGTTGTTATCTGAAACATTATATCAAGTGTTGCATTACAAACAATTATTAGCTAAAGCAGCCTGAATGTTCCTATTAGATGTTACATTTGTTACTTTCGGCAGTGTATATAAACTTTACCCATTCAGTCGGAATTGGGAAGAGTAAAACAAATATGCTCTTCACACAGTGTATTCCTTCATAAAGTTGTGAGCAGGAATGAAACCAAAACGTATCACTGATCTATACATAAATTTGTGCAATCTCTCTTTTCATTGTATTAATTGAATGTATTGTGAACTCTCCTATTTTAGCTTGACCCAACTATCTTAATTAGGAAGAAGAGCTTACGCACCGTATAGCATGGGTGCCAATTTCCAAAATGACCCCAAACTGCGTACCACAATACTTATGACAACGAACATTGGTTTATAATTATTTGTCATTGGCTTAGAAAATATACGCATCGTTTATGAAAAGTGAAGTATTTCACTTGTGTCGTAAAGGCACAAAATTGATGATAAGTTTCAGCGACCACCTTCTATCAACACAGGAATCAACTGACGAGTCTGCCAGTAACGTGTTCGCATGTCCTTCAATTGCAACATTTCAGTATCATTGAATCCTATTTTTTCAGGACTTGCACCATCTCTCCTGGTTTTACCATATTCTAAATCCTATTGAATATTACATGAACCTCGTATGTTATAATTTCACAAGTGAAAACAATGTATAACGGTGTTTCCTTTTAAATCAACATTTATTTATTTTGATGCTTACCTTCATTACGTTGTCTTACAAGTACTTTTTTGAATATTATATCATTAATTTAGTTAACATTGTATTCATTGGTATATTGTATATGGGGAGAATTAATTAATGTAAACACTGTTTGGCCGTTAGAGATATATATTCAAACACAACCTCGCACATTATTCTATGCACACACAAGGTACTTTTGTGACTAAATCTAAACAGGAAAATACTCTTCAAATAGCGGACCATGAAAAGAGAATTGGATGTGTCTCAGCTAGTCTTCTTTATGTGAAAAGGGTAAAGTTTACTGTAATTCCACCCTTCAATGACATTTTCTCTACTTGCTTTAACTCTGCAAATATCTTCCTTTTACAGAACACATTCAATCATTCCCTCTGGAACTCTATGTTCAACAGAGAGTTTAATTTCGTTCTACTCAGGAAAACCTTTAAGCAAAGTCCTCGAATTTCTCAATCTCTCTTTCGCTCTCTCTGTATTTTTCTTTCTCTCTCTCTCTCTCCCTACTGCATATATTGTTTTCCTTTTTTCTCTCCTTCTGTCTGTCTCTCTCTCTCTCTCTCTCTCTCACACACACACACACAGAGAGAGAGAGAGAGAGAGAGAAATATACAACTATGAATTGACCCTGTCACACAGGCAATGATATTATCGACAATGCACGAACATAAATTGCTTTTCCGTTCAAAAGGGTGCTAAACTCGTTAAAATCCATTAACGTTTGTAAAACCATATAATCTTAAATATGCAAAATTCTTTCTCTAATGGCCAAATTAGAAAATCCATTTTCTGTTCTCCAGCCTGTATACAATATACAAATAGATGTTAACCCGGATATACTAGAAGCGAATCGCTGTGGATTAATAACACATTATCAGTGTCGTCGAGGTTATTCATTCAATTAATCTGGCTAAGTGCAAAAGAGTTGGTAATGGAATTTTTTTGGATTAAACATTGTACTACGGTACACTGTAATTATAAAATGAACATCTAAAAGCATTGACGCATACTAACACAGACAACAGCTTAGTCAGATAAAGCCATGTTTCATTAAAGGATAAAGGAAGTTGATAACAAAACATTTCAGCTTTAGTAATGAGTTGAAAATACCGTTAAACACTCAAAGTGTTATAGGCAATTAATTAACACTTCTAGTATATTAATCTATCTATATTTCTATCTGGTTTTTCGCTACCTGGATCCAGAGCCCAATCCAAGATCAAAATAACCAAAACCTCTGTCTTTTATCCTTGTATCTAATTGTCTGGTATAAACACAAAAATCTTTATATCCAAGGTCAGAATCCAGCTGTAAACCAATTCGTTATATCTTCAATACTGATGTGGTTCTAATGAAGCGGAAAAACTAAAACTAATTTCTATATCTCAATCTGAAATCTACGATCAATATCTAATAATACCTATATTTGAAATAGAGATCTAGATCCGGATGCGTGGATCTTTGACCTAACGTAAGATCGAGATCTAGAACTAATTATGTGGATGCCTGAAACAAGAATATAAATCCGAATCTGAATCTATAGATTTGAAATTTCAGATCAGGATCCTTAATGCGGTTATACGAACAACCTCTAATCATGAGAATGGAATAATGGCTGCCTTTTATTAATAAAATTACTGAAAATTTCCAAACTGCTGTGGTTGTTTAGGGTTTTCCCAGGAATATTTCCGATTTATTGTGTGATTCGGATGTAGTGTAGTGGCGGTGTCTAACTGCAGGCATCTGTAACAGAACTTCATCTGCTCTTCACTTAGCATTAGTCATCAAGTTACTACCACTGAAGTAAATATATACACGCATGTGTGTGCGTATTTACTATTTATATATTTATGTGTGAGTGAGTATATATTTCGTTTCCAGCTCACAAAGGAGATTCTAGAAAATGCTATACGACACACGCGCATCGCCTTAGAAAGTGATTTCATTAAAATGCTTCAACTGTTAGATACACACCTGCGTCGACACTTAGTGGAAGGTTACTTTCATGGTGGCAAAGTATGATTTTAATGATAAAATAAGAGCACAACACCTTTTCAGTATCTGCAAATGATACACATGGAGGGTGTACCAAAAGCAATGTTCATCCAAATAAATCTGGAACTAATTAGAGTATTCAAATAGACTTTCACTGACTTATAAAATGTGAAATGATTAATTGTTAGTGGTAATCAACCTGGCGATCTCGCACCTAGTATGACTCAAAGCTCCATCGACAATATTGTCTTAAAGTCAAAAGTAGGACCAATGTTGTATCGATGAAACCCTTCAGAGGCATCTAACAATTTTGCTTATAACAAGATAGTCATTTGCCTGCACGTGGATCCATAAGTATCCAAAGGAAATTGGTGGTAAAGTCTTATAACTAATCATAGTTTATATCATTACTCAGAAATACTTGAAGATTCAATGGCAGAAGAGACCGCTGTACCTTTGAACATTTTGTGCCTTACTTTGTCCATTCAATTTTACAATTGCAATCAATTATGGCCATGATGTGTGAAACGCAATCTTCTTTTTATCAATCACGAAATTTATATCAGCAAAACTGAATGTATGTTTGTGGTCTATACAAATCTACATACGTGCATCGATTTCCACCAAATTGTGGGTACGTGTTCCTTGGGCCCCAGACTAGAGTATAGCTATATTTTAATTCGCCGGAAGTGACTGTGTGACCAAGTAACTAAAAAGTAGTAATTTTATTATTGATAACAATTTAATAAATACATTGTTTACGCGTTTAATATAAAACAATAATGAAATTAATAAATATATTTTTAAAGATTTTTGTTCAAAATTTGACTAATTGATTGTTATAACGTAAATGTTATGTATAATAATAAGCAGTAAGGTATGAGTAATTAATACCACAGAGGACCATGATTCCCTGTGTTAATACTATTGCTAATTGTAATAGTATTTAGTTACTTTAGTAGTTGTAGTAGTTATTGTTGCAGTTGTAACAGTAGTAGTAGTATTACGACTATTAGTGTTGTCAACGTATTTTACTTACACCACCCCAACGGGTGGGTTCTTTGGCTAGTACATAAATAAATTAGACTTTTGTGACATAATACCTAGTCTTACCATAAATACTGCCACAACACTGGAAGTTTATTGACATAAAATGCTGAGCGATAATGTAGTATTATAATAATATGAGTTACATGCAGCTATGAACAAATGAAATCACAAATAATTATTCAAAATGACCACCTTTGGCGCACACACAGAGTCCTTAAGTGTTTCTGGTCACTCATCAATTGTATTACACAACACATCGACTGGGAACTCTGCAACTGCCTTCACAAGAGATCGCGTTAAACTGTCAATATTGTGATGCCTTTTCTTGTAAACCATTTCTTGAAGGTTTTACCGCAATGTGTAGCCCAAAGGTCTTAGCTCTGGACTTGCAGAAGGTCAATCTGAAGTCGAATTGAAGTCCGAAAATTTGACTCCACTGTTGTGTTGTCCTAGCCTTATGTTCTGCAGCTGAATCCTGATGGAAGATCCAATTCTGTCCATGGAAGAGGGTGTTGTTCAGTCTCTCAAACGCTGTCTCCTGGTATACTTTGGCCGATGTTCTGACCCCCTTTTGACATACATTTAGTTCCCTTGTGCCCTCGTAGATGACAATCCACCACACCATGACTGATGCCGGATGATGACCCCTCTGGAGCCTTGGAGGCTTTTCATCATTTTCTTCAGTGAATTTAGCATATACCCTATCATTTTGGCCATTTAAAATCTTCTCAATACTGAAAACCTTTTCATCATTGAACAGGATTAGACGGCGACGATTTGCTGTGCAACGCGGAAGTAAGTTCTTTGATTTGAAGAGCCTCTGGCGTTTTAGTTTACTTGTCATAAGGTGTCCTTTACTTCATTTTTAGCATGTAGTTCCAGGTCACTGCTCAACGTGCGAGACAGACATTGGAAACACGTTTAGCTCAAGCACCATCACTGACTATCTCTTTACCAAATTTCTGCGCACGAGTGACACCACTGCTTTAACCAATTTCGGAGACCACGCTGTGCGTTATTACCGCTGGATAGTGCGGTACACGAACCTCTTGCTAATTTGCAGCTTCTGGAGCGTTTCGAAAATCTCCCCTGGTGATTTGCCTACCTTATGAAGCTGTCACGGTTACACGATTTTCATGGTCGCCCCATTCCATGACGAACACTTAGTACAAACCACTTTCCACTTCTGCAGCTCAACTTGCTATAGCTCAAGTCTCATCCCACACCTCGGGAATGTGCAGTGTTTAGGAGCAGACGTATAGCGTTCCTCAAAAGTTGACAGTATTTATGGTAAGACTAGGTAGTATTACCTCCTATTTATCTGATGCTGCAATATGTTCATACATCTTTATACACATGTTCTTATAACTTTAAACAAATTAATATATCTGAAGGTCAGGTAGCCGTGTGGTCTAAGGCGTAACGACTCGAAGGTCGAGGGGTTTGAATGCCACCAGAGACATGGCTGCTTGTGAAATTTAACTAGGTGTATATGGTCGAAGTCTAAAGAAACTAAACTGGTCCATATAAAATGAAGTTAAACGAATATTTCTATTAATTTTAATATCTAATAAGATTACAAAGTGCCTAATTGTAGTGAATTTATTTATTATCAAATGTCTAAATATTGAAACATACAAGGACTAAGCATAGAACTCAGTTTGCTGTATTTTAGCATCAACTTGAATATGGACAAAGTTATCTAAATAATTCAAAAACATCTAACTCGCAAGTTCATCGCCGACGTAACAAACGTTCGCCATTGGATTCTATATTGAGTAATATAAAGCCAGTTTTCATCACGAACACCTACTTCTCGAAGATATCTTTTAATGATATCCTCATAACGACGTCTCGGTCTTCCCAATGGTCTCCTTCAGTCCGCCTTCCAACCAGGATAGAATATAATCTTCGTTTTTTCCCCATCTACATGGCCTGCCCACCTTAGTCGTCGCGATTTCATTATTTTTACAACATCTGGTAAATCGTACAGTCCGTGGAGTTCATTATGCAGTCGCCTCCACTCTCCAGTCATCTCGTCCCGTTTCGACCCGTATATCTTTCTCAAAACCTTATTTTCAAACACACGTAATTTATGTTCATCTGCTAGGGTAGTACTCCAGCTTTCGCAACTTCAAAGTATTACCGGCAGAATAACCGTTCTGTATATTTTCAGTATCAACTTCCTTGATATGAATCGCGATGTTAGAAGTTTTTGGACTGAATAAAAACATGCGTTGCCTGATATGATACTAAGCTACTTTTTATTTTTTCCGTTACGTCATTTTTGCTTGTTACGTATGCTCCCAAGTATTTTAATTTGTTTACTTTATCTATGACCTCATCCCTAATTCTTATGTTTTTATTTCCTTCATTCCCTGTGTTTCGGCTTGTTATCATGTATTTTGTTTTATCTATGTTTACCAGTAGACCTACCTCATCGAACGCTTCTACTAAGACATCGGTGTTGCTTTGTAGTGCATCTATATCGTCCCCTATTAAATCTACCGCATATACGAACAGTTCATTCAAACCATTCAGTGATAGTCCCTTTTTGTCCCTTTTAATTTTTAAAATCGCATATTCTAACGCAAAGTTAAACAGTAGTGGTAACAAGACAACATCACCTTATTAAAATCATTTGATAATATATCTGTTACAACAAACATTATTTTCTGCCTTTCGGACATACATTGTGAGATCTCCTTCTTTGTCATATTTCAGTGGATGTCCGAGAAATAGAGCGCGCTTTTCAGAGAAACAAATTTATTGACTGAAGAGAGAATACAGGCTCATACAAGCATTTATAGAGGTCCTTTTTATAAGTCGTTAATGTTTTAAACGCAAAGCCTGTCGAATCCCCTTGGTGCCAGTAGCACGAAGAGCCTCCGAGGCATGGTACGTAATGTTTTTTCCATGCTCTTGAGCAGTGTGTGTGCTGGTGTTAGATCTCATTCGTTTGCAGTCACGAAGACTTTGTGGCTGTCTGGGTTGGCTAGCATACTTCTGCTTGTATAGCGTCCAAAACTTCTCAGTTCCTCATGTTTCAGACACATTTGAAGCACTGTCCTTTTTTTAAACGAAATCGATGCCCTGACTGAGGAGGGTATCTGTCACAACACGAGCATAATGTGCCGTTGCTATATCTGATCAGAAGAAAACGTCACTTGGATCATGATGCTGAGTAATAAAGGGAATCAAACGACCAATCACACATTCCCGTAAATAGGATTCAGCAATTATGGCACCTTCCGAAATGAAGGGTTCTGAGAGATTCTCATCTGCGTCCATGGCTTGCTACATGAGGTAACACTTCGGAAACTTTGCCTTCTTGAATTTGTGGTCAAATGACACAAGTGAAGGGTTTGAAGGATGATGAAATTTCCTTCCTGGAACATCAGAGGGATTCCTGGGAACGTGTCTCTTCATCAATGACCAGCACTTTTGGGGGACACTTTCTGTAAATTGAACGGCACGCACGTTGCGAACGTTCTTCTTGGTCTGCTGTTTGTTTTGGAACAGTTTTCTGATCTCGTGCCTTCAAACCTAATTTGTGGACTTTAATATCACCAAATGTGGATTTGGCTAATACCAGATGTCTCGCAGCTGGGCGTACAGAAATGGTCGGATCTGTCGTGAATTTGCGGCGCAACTTATTCACAACTACTGGTGTTGATTTGACAGCGGTACGTCCTGTAATCAGTTAGTATTCGCTTGTTTCTGTAGCTCGAAAATGCCCGAGTATTTTGCGTATCACTTTAGTAATTTGCCTTCCTGAGCAAAGTGTGCGACGGTTTTTTTTTTATATAACGACCATGACGTTCGTGTAATACTGCACTACTCTTCGCAAAGTCTTCATCTGACGCACGATTCCTGTCCATGTTGGCACTGAACTGCATGTAACGTCTTCCTCCACTCTCGCGCCCTTTCTTGGCTCTGGTCAATCTTTCTTTCGACCGCTAGATGTCATCACAGGCGCTCCGTTTCCAAGCGCGCTCTATTTCTCGGGCATGCCTTAATTTCAAATCAATATCAGATTCCATGCCATCAAGTATTTCCTTACTGTTGTACATGAACATTCTGATTGCTCAAACGCGTTTCAGAGTCTTAATTTCGATACCATCAGTTTAATAGAGACAGCTTACTATCTCACCGAAAGATGTGCAGAATTATTTTCTCTTCCTTACGAAAACTGCATCAACACAAAATCATCAATATCCCTGCAACTACAGACTTTAACCAGATACTTTATATCTTCTGCTGTTCGGTTGCTGTACTGGTGTATTCCCTATTTTTTTACTGCGATTATGATGAAGACTAGCATCTCTTCCTCTGAATCGCTTTTTAATAGATTTCACTACTCTATGCCTTGTTTCAAGGACTTGTTTGTATATGAAGCGCACGAAGCTTTCCATTAGTGTAATATCAGCTGGTTATTGAAAGAAAATATATAGCAGTTTCAGCAATAACTGAATTATGAAGTTGAACAACACAAAATGAGAGATATCCAAAAGTAAATGTCAAGGCATGTCAATATGAAACCTGAAAAGTTTCTTTTCTTTGTTTAAATGAATAGAACATCACTGCAAGCAGAACCCCAAAAGCAACTGCTACTTACATCCTTAGTGTTTTACACACTTTTGTTTAATTCACAATGGTTCCAAATGCCCTCAAATCTTCCAACGTTATTTTAACTCACTTTCCGACGTCACACAATAATGACATTTTGCACAGCGACGTACGTCGGATGACAATACAATATTCCACTGTTATTTTCACATATTTTTATATATTTACATTTTTTAAAAGCATGTTTTATATTTGAGTAAAAACTTCTTTATTCTAAAATAAATACTAGCCCGCAACGATGTTTCCTTTGACTGGTTACAAAAACACTTTAAGATTTGGGAAACAAAACATCAGCTTCAGAAAAAGTGTCCGAGCACCGAAACAGCTCTTAAAATAAATAAAAACACTTTTAAAAACATACTTTTCTTAAACAATTCATACTAAAAAGTAAAAAAAAATGTTTATGCATGACTTAAAAGAAACGCATGTGGCGCGCCAGTTGAAGAATTTATAAAATTAATGTATATGAGAGCGCGTTCTATGCTTATCTTTTTAGTCGTACATAAATGAAATTATTATTTATTTATTTTTTTACTTTTTAATACGAAATGTTTAAGAAAAGTATGTTTTTAAAAAGTCTCTTTTTTACAACTTGTTGCACAAAGTAAATTAACTGACAGCTACTAGTCGATTCTGCAAAAGCATAAATTTCCCAGTATTCAAAGATTCCTTGTT
Organism: Lepisma saccharinum; assembly: GCA_022664845.1. Lineage (NCBI taxonomy): Eukaryota > Metazoa > Arthropoda > Insecta > Zygentoma > Lepismatidae > Lepisma > Lepisma saccharinum. Next base: position 30,708 of record JAGDQP010001869.1, read on the forward strand.
TCAAAGATACAACAGGCTCTGGTACTCATGTATGCACTTTGAATCTTCAGAAAGTCATTAGGTTGTCTGTGATGGTACGGCCTCATCATTAATTTTATAATCGGAGGTTGTTCTAAACCACTGACACCCTTGTGATTTGTTTTTAAATTCCAAGGAAACAAAACAGTATAATACGATTATAGTTATAATTATTTCCACCTAATGACATAAAATATTAATCGGATCACCCTCTTTGATCCCTTCAGGTGCTCATATGTACTTAGAGGATTGAAAATGTAGGTTATGTGACCATGAGGTGGTGTGATCGCTACTCTGGTTATTTCTAGTGATTAAACATTTTGCATTCTATCAGTTAGTGAAAGATTTTTAAGATAGATTCATTAGTTTCAGAATTATTTAGGTGAACATTGAGTTTAAGGACACCCCGTATAATAAACAATTACATATTTGCACGTATATATTTTTTAAATTATCCAAAACATGAAAACAAAAGTTTAAAATCACATATTTACATAGATATTAAGCTTATAAACGATCGAAAAGTTAAAGATAATTTTAGAATGATATATTTGGTAGATATTACCGGCACTAATCGCCAAAATTGTAAAACAAAGTTCAAAATGACTTGTAGTAACGTTGGTTAAATGTTTCTGTGGGAAAAAGCTGTCACTATTTGTTTCCTTTGGCATTGATGAATTTGCAACACTGCGTAGTTACTGGGTTAACTGGCAAGTTCCGCCTGTTAGGCCGAAGCTCATACGTTCTGGAATGAAGACGACTGATGTATTAAATAATAATGGTGCGATAACCTGATTGGTTTAGGAAAAAGTATTTCAATGTTACGGATGTTTTGTACGTATCTAAGTGTAATTTTTCTTAAAAAAAGAAATTTATAAGTGAAAACCGACATGGTGTTCGGTTTATAACAAAAGTGAAATCGTGTTACAGTTTTAAAGATAAAGTCAGTAACCTTAATCCTACTGATAACATTTTTCCAAATCGAAACGTGGTGTCTTTACTTTAGCGTAGAATCGGTTTTCACATTTTTATATAAAAACTGTGCAGTGAGATTATGTTCTGATGAATAAGGATTTTAAAAAAATGGATTAAAAAGTTTAGTAATATTGCTCAGAAGGGATAGTGAATAAAAATTTTAATTATGTTCTAAAATTTAAAAATATTTATAAGAAGTATGTAATTATAAATTAATTTAATCTTGTTGAACAAGGTTAGGGAAATAAAAGCCAATCTTGGATAAAAGCGAGCTGGGAATTTAGTTCTGAATAGTGTTTCTGGTGGGATATTATTTCTCCTTCGGAGTCATTCTCATCATACTCATCACAATGTGAATGTCGGAATAGTAAGTAAAGGAAGACTGCAATTGTAGATTTCCAGGATTGTGGAAACTATAGAGGAATCAAACTAATGTCACATACGATGAAGGTGTGATAGAAAATCATAGAAGGAAGATTACGAGAAGAAACATCGATAGGAGAAGAATAATTTGGATTTATGCCTGAAAAATGTACAACGGACGCAACTTTTATTTTAATACAAACTATGGAAAAGCATCAGGAGGAGCAAAAGGTCTTTATGCATATGGTCTTTATTGATTTGGAGAAGGCCTACGACAGAGTACCACGTCAGGAAGTATGGAGATATTTGAGGGAGAAAGGAGTGCCACAGAAATATGTAAGGATAATCCAAGGTAAGAAGTAGTGTGGGATTGACACGCCGAATCCCTGTTATGGTTGGATTACACCAGGATTCAGCCTTAAGCCCGTACCTCTTCAAGGTAGTCATAGACGGTACAACTCAAGATGTGAGAGATGAAGCCCCCTGGTGTATGATGTTTGCCGATGATATTGTACTATGCAATAGTAATAGGGCAGAACTTGAAAGGAAAGTAGAGGATTGGAGGAAGTTTCTGAAAGTTAGAGGCCTAAAGATTGGTAGAAAGAAAACTGAGTTTCTTGAGTTTTACGGAGAAGGAAATGGAGAAGTAATGTTGCAGGAAGAAAGATTGAATAAAGTGAAAAGTTTCAAATATTGATGCTCATCTGTTACTAGGAATGGCGATTTGAACTCTGAAATACCACACAGAATGCAAGAGGGAGGGGGAAATTAAAAGAAAGTAGGTGGCAATCTCTGCGACCTCAGAATCACGGTGAAAATGATTTACAAAACAGTGATTAGACAAGTCAGCAATGATGTACGGAGCAGAAACATGGCCAATGAAAAAACATAAGAAAATAGATTAAATGTCACCGAAATGAGAGTGCTACGCTGGATGTGTGGAATCATAAGAAGAGGTAGAGTAAGAAATATGAGAGTAAGAGGAGCACTCAAGGTTGTAGAGATGTCTAAGAAGATACAAGAAAGAATATTGCAGTGGTATGGACATGTAATGAGGATAACAAATGACTACGTACTCAGAAGAGTGATGGCAATGGAATTGGAGGGCGAGGAGGAAATTGACGGATAGGACTAAGAATGATCTCGGGGAGAAAGGTCTGTCCAGTGGAAGAAGTTCAGGAGAGGGCTTTGTGGGGAAGACTCATCAGAAATGTCGACCCCAAGTAGGTGGGAAAAGATGGAGAGAACGAAGATGAAGAAGGTAGTTTCCTGTCAGCTTTGGGAAATAATTGTAGTCATCGTTTCCAATTGTGTTTGTAAGACTTTTAAGCTAATTTTAGGTTATTCCGAATGGATAATGATGGATCAATTGGTGGAATGAAGAAAGTGGGAGGAAACAGAAGAACCCTGAGAAAACCCACTTACACCTTATGTGCCCATCACATCGTCCACATGGCCTGAGCCGGGATCGAACCGAGTACATCATGCACCAAAGTTACCCAGTAGCACACAAGCGTAGCTGAAACGCTAGTACCGTAACGTAATATTAATGTTGTAGATGTACCGAAATGTCCGCCTGCTCAATGGATTTATTCGACGTTGAATAATAGTTGAGAAAAAACAGGTTCAAATCAAGAAGCGGCCAAAACAAAGCGTGGTTGCTGTCTATTGGTATACACATTTAGCAGCATTTTTGTCTGTCGCTTTCATCATGATATTCAGTATTAATTCCCCAACAGTAAATTATCCAATCGTCTGCTGTGGGATTCGTAGCTGGAACTTGGCGCACTATTGTTGGTAACTTTTCACGCTAACCACTCGTCCACGAAGTCACCTTCTGAGACACTACACTTTTACTAATCCCTTTATGTTACGAAGATGTTATTTGTAATAAAAGGCAGACTTGAACACAGTTAGCAGAAATCCAGACGTTTCGTTTCACCATCTTGTGACAATAAAATTAAAGCATACTTTCCTTCTTTCTTTGTTATTAGAATTTGTTTCTTCTTTAACACTTTGACCATCGCTGCACTATTAAATTTGTATTTCTCAATACGTGTAATAGAAAAAACGCATATAAATCAAAATTTATATCATAGTTGAAAATAAAAGTTGAAGACAATTCACCATAATGCCCTATTAACGAAATTAAATGTTCGTTGAAATATAGTTTAAAATTCAATCTGTTTTCAACATGCAAATGAGAACATGAGAAACGTGGTTAATTTTATTCTATTCTCTTTTATTCACAATTTTTATGCCATCAATTTGGAAAGGCACCTGTGATACATAATATAGGGCACAGTTCAATATACAGTGGACTCCAAGAGGATACGAAAAATATTCGAATTATCCAAAATTCAAATTAACCAAAACATGCACTCTTAAAGAAAGTCAATACTTTTACTACAGTATAAACAAAAACCATTAACATGCCGTGGGCCTTACATTAAAAACTGCCGTATTTTGTGCGCGGTCCTACGTATAATGCAATCAGAAAACATAATAATTAACCTACCAGTGAGAAGAGCTTATTTGAGTAAGTGGAATGTAATGTATTAACACATGAAATCACACCCTTGCATAACAACATTAACTACCTCATGATTCTTCTTTGCTTTGGTTCGTTTAGTTTTACACGATTAATAAAATCTTCCATTTCATTGATTGAGTGAATTTTAGTGCAATTAAGAAGACTTTTTACAATTGTTTTGTTCTTACATTGGCTTCTGGAGGAGGGGTTTAAGCGCAAACATCTGTTCACAAAAGGGGGTGGACAATCTAGCTTGATTAAGTAGATGGCAAAGGCTTCATAGTTCATACCAGCGAACAAAATTTTTCTCTTCTCTACGGCTGCCTCTAGATAATTGTAAACCAGTTGAAACTGCATTCTTCTGTTCGCTATGTGACCATCACTAAAAGAAATCGTTTGCGACATTGAAATTCAGGAGGATTACCTTTCCTTTTGAATTAATATAGTCGTGATTTTAAATTATCCAAATAAAAGATTCGAAATTAAGCAGTAATTCGAATTCTCCAAGTTCGACTCACAGAGAGTCCACTGTAATAGTTAAAGAAAAAACGTCACATTAGTGTCCTATCAACGAAGTCAAATTCCGCTAGAATATGGATTGAAATTCAACGTGTTTTCAACAAGCAAAAGGAGACACAAAATTGTAGTTAATGTCATTCAATGTGCTTTTAATTACAAATTTTATTCCATTAAATTAGAAAGAATCCCAAGAAAAACAAATCTATACCATAGTTGAAAATAACAGTTGAATCCACGTTCAACTAACGCCTTATCAACAATATCAATTCTTTGTTGAAATATGATTTAAAATTAAACGTACTTTCTTCTACTGATAACTGTTAATCAACGAAATGAACAAAAAAAAACGTGCTAAACACGATTGTGTTGTATTGCGGTTTTGACACTGTTGAATTATTGTAAATTTTGTGGGAAAGATAGATGGAACGAAACTATTAAATTTTTACTAAGCTTAAACAACACCCACCCGATCTTATGTATTGTGATGTGTTTCTGTTTTTCCGAATTAGTAACAAGACTGTGCATTCTGGACTATTTCCAGGTTTAAGAAAATCTGGATATTTTTTTTTTTTTCAAGTTTGGTCCAACTGAACGAATCACGTATTAACATAGTCTGAATAGCTTTAGTTTTGAATTTAGAATATTTTGGTTTCGATAAGTACACAGAAAAATTATGTTGTTATCGCTACCCAATGCAGAACAACCAAAAAATGTTTGATTTTCAACATACATGGAGAACCTCTATTGTAATTTTAAAATTCATACGCTGAAATTAATTCTAGAATATGCCTTCAGAGATTAATTCTTTAAAGTATTAAAATACTAGAACTATAAATTCAAAACTCTCAATTTAATTGGAAGATCATTTTTGCTTATCTTTTTTATTTTTAAAATCGTCAATTTAAGTGTTTGAATATTTTAGTATAGTAAAGCTTACATCTTTATATGAATTGTACTTCAAGTAATTTAATATCTTATAATTGAAATGGAAGTTTTCTATGCAATATTGATAACTAAATATTAGGTTGTTCTACATTGGATAACGGCAATCACATTGTTTTGTTTTTTTCTGTATCTTCCCTAATTATAGGGATTTCCTTGGTTTCATAAGGGAAAGTTCTATTATTTCGTGCTAGCCCTGGATAGCACGGAGGGAGTAAGAGGAAATCGAACCTGAAACTATTTAAGGAAAAGTTGCAATATTTACACAAATATTATGGGGAAATTATCATAATTTTTTAAAAAAAAAAAACAAAGTTTTAAAATAATATATTTACATAGCTATTATTGCAAAGTTACAAAAAATATACGGGAACAGTATAAAAGATCATATTTATAAATTATCCGCAAAAATTACGGAAAAAATTAATTAAAAGTTTAACATCACATATTTACATAGATGTTTTGTTCAATTATTACCAGAATGTGAAAGGGAAGCTTAATATGAAATATTTACATACAGAGTGTTTCAGAACAAGGTACATGTTTTCAGGAAGTCATTCCTGACATCGAGGAAAGTTTTTAAAAAAGTCCTTATGAACATGAGTCGTACTTCCACTTGGTTTTGGAGATACAGAATTTTGCAATTTAGAGCCCAAAATCAAATTGGATTTGCATTGAATTTTATTTATGCTTTTTAGACATCTAAGGCACAGGCCGGTATGGGGGAGGAGTAAGGATTCGGGAAGGTGTCGGCCAGGGCCTATGTTGAAGGTGTCATCCCGACACTTGTCTGGTGTTGCTGAGGAAAATCCCTGGAAAGCCCTCAGTCAGGATGGTCGGCTACTGGAATCGAACCCACGATCTCCTGAATATTAAACTAACGCTCTACCACTGAGCTACGACGGCTTGGTCCCAAAATCTACCCCATATACTGGGAAATATAATAAATGTTTCGCCATAAATCTTAAAAGATGCGCTAAAATAAAAATTCCGAGGGTGATTTTTATCAATACAGTGGATATTAGAACTTTAATAATGAAGTCATCTGGTGGTCAGTGTTGCCAGCCTCGTATAACATTCATTATTTTCAAATAGTACTATCTCAGTTTATTGGATATATATGACATTCTCTCTAGTGATACTAAACATTATATGTAGAGCACAGAACGCAGTTCTGCAAACTGTGAAAAATTACTCCTTCCTTTGAAGGAACGTAGCAATTGTTCATGCTTAAGCTGGTATAATATTCACAATTAACAAGACTGTCTTCTGTGCTTTACATACACTGTTTGCTATAACTAGACAATATCATGGGTTCGGTTCGTTTTGTCGACAATCATTTTTTCGACGTATTACTTTGTCGACACCACTTCGTCGACAGGTACGTTTCGTCGACAAGCCACTTTGTCGACAGCTCACTTCGTCGACAGGTACGTTTTGTCGACAGGTACGTTTCGTCGACAAGCCACTTTGTCGACAGGTACGTTTCGTCGACAAGACACTTTGTCGACACTTCATTTCGTCGATAGGTGCGTTTCGTCGACAAGCCACTTTGTCGACAGCTCATTTCATTGATAAGTACAGTTCATTGACAGTTTATTTCATTTACCGTCTTATTTCGACGATGATAATTTTATGGGCACTATTTTAAGTCAAGGTTACAATCTAGTTTTACCCATAAAGCAATTAAGCGGTGTGTATCAACTTATGCGTAAAATAATATGCAATATAATACATTATTGTTTGGATTTGCTGCAACATATATTACAAACTGCTATAATAACTCTTCCTCCCGTAGCCTAGTTATTGGATTATTTTTCTAGTGTCTCTGAACTATCTGGCTTGGGAAAAAGATGATAGAAAATTTAATTTAAAAAAATATATATTTTTAGCGCCACCTGCTGAGCATTATACTTTGAATTCAGAGATCCAGAGTATATGATAATTACAAGAAAATATTAGATAATTTTCTTGGTCTTGGGCGTCCGCAGGCAATAGCTCAAGAGGGGCATGTGCTCGGACATGGATTTTTTAAAACTGATACTAAAAATTCGTACATTTTTTGTAATAAAAATGAGATATGGGTTAATTTTATTCTATGCACTCATTTGTTAGGCTTATATTAGTAAAGTTTTTACTCCACGTATTTTTTCTCATGATCTCGTAGTACTACGGGCTTCTGACTTGCAGTACAGAGTAGTCACTTTTGTACAGTGCTATTCTAACATCAGTATTGTCATTATTTTATAAATTCCAGATCATCAATATCAGGGTTTTCACCAGGATTTTCAGTTTGAGTGGGGGTGTAAAGTCAAAATTAGGAGGGTGTAAATGGAGTTGCACGGTGTCTATTGAATTTTCACCGCAAAAATATTAAAGTTGGCGGGTGTTGTCGATAATTTAGGGGTGACTTCCCCGCAGGAGGTCCCGGAATTACTGGTCAATATATTTTGCTCTTTATGATACCTTAACCTAATGATTCAAGTAATAAAAATAGACCTACGTCAATTTAAAATATTTTGAAAAGTAGTTATTTCCATCTGATTACCATATTGTGGTTAACGTTCTGCTTCAAACTGTCATATCTTTGTACGTGAAATTTCTTATTTTAAACACGTTAAATTTGTTCATTTAAACATTTTGTTTAAGGGTTGAACAATATTCTTTTAAGTTTCTTACGTCTGAGCAGGCACGAACCCAGAAGTTGAGTTGTGGGGAGGGGGTCGAAGGTCTGTCTGACTGTGAAATTTACGTAAAATGCATGTAATTTTGCCAAAAATTATACAAATGTCAGAAAAAAATCTGATTTTTGGGGGGAGTACGGACCCTCAGGACCCCCAACCCTCTGCGTACGTCCCTGTATCTGAGGGATTAGCTCCCTGCCTGATGACTTTTCCACGGGCAGCGACGATACAGGGCTTTGGCTGGCAGATACTATTCCGGCTTTGGCTGGTATAACAGGGGAAATGTCTAAAAAATAACTACCCTTCTGTTTTCAATAGAATGTCCAAATAGATATCCTTGTCTCTTCATGTAGTGAGTGAGGATTTCCTTCAGAATTTTGAGGAACATGTACTTGTCCGGCCGGGTAGCCGTGCGATCTACGGCGGTAGGTAAACGACTCGAAGGTCCCAGGTTCGAGTCCAGGCAGGAACATGGGGGTGGATTTTAATGGGTGAAGGGAGAATCGAGATAGGCTGAAGTAAAAGTTACTAGACTGAGCCCATATAAAAATAATGTTTATGCACTTGTAAGTAGTCGTCTTCCCTGTTCCTCTAGGTGACGAAGGAAATCCTTTCCGGTAGTTTGAATCTGATTAAGATACAAATCTAAAATGTTCACCCTACTCCTCTTAGTGAACAAGCAGTGTTCGATCTGTCGGAGTGGGGGATACCACGGATATTCTCTGGTTCATGAGGATTTCATCACCCGTCGTTGACTCTGAATATCATCCAAACCAAGGCAGAGATGTACTGGTACCGGAACACGCTGGAATGTCGTTTCGGTAATAATTTTTGGGAGAAAAAATGTTCCAATTAACAATTTTGTTTTACGCCTATTCCTCACTTCACAGTTATTGGTATGACATATGATAAAATTTGAAACGTTCCGGGAGTGAAAAATTTACGAGTGTACCTCTGAACCAGGGACAAAATGTTTGTATCTATACCATAACAGGTAGTAGATTGAAACGTATAAGCAACTACTAGTCTTAGAATACCCCCTTCGTAGTTTATAATAATCGAACACTGCGAACAAGTATATTGTCAGGGATATGCACTTATGCAGTCTTATCCTCCCTACTCGTTGTGGTGAGTGAGGAGTATAATAAGGCAGTAGCGGCCCGTGACATAAAAATAACTGAAGCACCGAAACAAGTCATATTTCCAAAGGCATAACTGTATTGAATTTAATGCTCTAATTATTTAGCTATTTCATTTACATTAGTAAGCCGTGCTGGCAACCACAGGGAATAGTGATTTGTGGGCTGATACTGCTAATTTCAATTGACTTTTCCTTGTTTTTTCCCAGTCCCATTTACCATGCATGCTTTTCGTCGGTCGGAAGTGATTTGAGCGAACGTAAGCCCGATTTGGGGTAGTGTCTGATTCGACCTGCCTTCGCTCCCTCGGTCATTCGTCTGAGCTTCTGCTGAGTGGATCTATATTTTATTTTATTTTATTTATTGAAGTCCGATTATATTTTATCTTATTCCGCCCTCGTTTGTGGCAAAAATTGTAACTCAGGTCAATGCTGGGTCGGAGAATATTACGGTGACGGTTTCCAGGTTATGGTCACTTATTAGTGGTGTTTCCGAATTACACGGTCTGACTGTCGTGAGAGTTGCCTGAGGCGTTACAAAGTCATTTTGTAACGTAAAGACTGTAAATGTCACCACATTCTATGTCTGAATTAATGAAATGCGTAATTGACTATTATTCTTCATGGATAAATTGACGGTGAAATGGAAAACACAAGAGACAACAAATCACAAGTTTGCAAGTTCGGATCCGGTCTCAGACATGTGAGGAAATTTTAGACTGTAAATGAAGACGAGAAAATAAAATGCGTAAAAAACTTGGTAAACTTTATTTTTATATGGGCCAGTCTAGTAACTTGGGACTTCGGCCCATCACTAGGGTGACCACCTCTCCGGGTTTGACCCGGAGTCTCCGGGTTTGAACAGCTTATCTCCGCGCTCCGGGTTTTGGAACGATTTCTCCATGTTGGACTTGTTGTAACAAGTTTTCAATATTATCACATATTAATGCCGATAAATAACTATTAAAAAAAATTGACAGGATTAATTTTGACTTCAGTTACTGAAATAATTATTAAAAACATCTTCCACCGTTTCACGCTGTCCAACGAACGGAAAAACAAGCTAAGCCGCATGGGAACCAGAAATTGGAGTAATTCTCAGAGTGCTCGTGACGACACACTATTTAATCATTCTGTCCAAAATCTGAATAAAGCACTAATGGTTAGTAGGGTAGTGTACTATGCAGGGTGCCATGATTGCACAAACGCAAAGAACTACGCGTGAAGTTGGAAAGTCGGTTAAAAGATGAGTTCTTTGGCAGCAAGGCAACATCTTCCTTAAAACACGTTAAGGATACTGAAAGGCGTAAATTTATCTACGAGGTGACTGAAGTTTATCGAAGAGCATTGGCGTAATTAAAGAAGTACCACAATTATGAAATTCCTTTCAAGCATTTTTCAGTAATCACCATCTTGAATCAAGTGAACCGACCGATTCAGTTCAATGCAGTTATTACAGCAGCCGAATCTTGCAAACTAGATGTTAACGAAGATGATCTCTACGATAAGGTTACACTTTTAAATAAAGTTCAGGGAAAATTTGATGATGATATCTTCACAAATACATGTCGGTGAACTCTGGGCGAAAATTTTCAAAAACTCGGATTTTTCTCAACTTTACAAACTTGTCGCGAAAGTACTGTCCATTCCTGTAAGCAACACTTACGTAGAACGTGTATTTTCTCTCATGTCAAATTTATGGACAGGCGAACGAAACAGAATGCGGGTGTATCTAGTCAATGCGGAACTATGTACCAAACTGAACTGCAATACGTCGTGCCAAGAATTCAGCGTATACTTGGCAAAAGAACAGAAGGGACTACTAACATGCTGTTAAAACAACAAAAAATATAAGTGCAAGTTTACTTAAATATTACTAATATTACTTCGAGCAGATGGTCTACCGCCGCAGATCGCTCGGCCGGCAATGAAATGCGTAATAGAATAAATATAGGATATACATATAACTTCTTTTTAAACTACAACAGCCTCACTTATTTGTGGAATATTGTAAGTAAGAATGTGAAATGTGGAAAAGAGATAAAGGCGAGAATAGCGATGGCGAAAGAGGCGTTCACTCTTCTGAGGATTGATGAACAAAGAGTTGAGGAAGAGATTAATTAAATGTTTTGTATATAGCATTATGTTATATGGAGAAGAAACGTGCAGTCTACGAAACGAAGGAAGAAAATTCGAAGCCTTTCAAATGTGGACATGGAGAACAATAGAATGGAGAAGCCAGCTGAATACAGAAGATGTGAAATGAAGTGTTGAAGAGAGTAGGCGAGAGGCGAAAAATCCTGAAGACAATAAAGAAGAGCAAGAGGACATTGAATGCACAGAGAATGTGTACTGAGGAATGTAATTGAATATATGGTTGAGGGAAAGAGAGGTAGAGGAAGAAGATGAATCTAACTCCTTGACAATATTAATGAAGATAAATTGTATGTTGAGATAAAAACGATAGAGCAAGATCGGGATGAGAAGGCTTAGCTTACCTTCAAGGAACTGCTGCTTTTGGTGGAATACTGATGATGAGGAATTAATTAAATTTCTAAGTTTCCAGCATTTTGCCGAAAGTCAGGTTTGCGAATAAAAATGTTATCGGTTAACACGGTTTTAGAATTTACTGTAAATTTCGAACCCATTTTAATTTTTAAGCAAATTAGAAAGTTATTTATGTTTGGAAATTTCGTATTCTTCGGATTAATTTTCTGTTTTTTGGAATGTATTACATACCAGATAAAATCTTAGAACTCGACAGATTGCAGACCCAATAAATATTTACGAAATAGTAATAAATAATGAAGTCACTCAAGTTTCAGGACTTCAATTAATTTTCAAATTTTGAAAATAATGTCGGTTGTGAAAATTGTCTTGGAATTTGACGCAGTTACTGGAATCGTTTAGACTTAGCTACTATCTCGAAGAACCTACAGACATGTATGATGGAAAGTAGGAAAGAAAGCGATACCCTAAAGAGACCGCTTAAGTGGTAGCACAGTCAAGTACTAACTGAATAACGAAATTAGAAAATTATTTGAGCCTACGAAAGAAATAGGCATTATTACTTAGAAATACGTTTATGCGCTTTTTTAAAGAAAATAATTTAAGTTTCATCTGGAGTCGAAAATTGTTCAGGATTTTTCTACTTGTTGGTCACTACTGTATATCTCAAGGATGATATTTCGTCGGTGGATTCTTTTATTGAGATTTCAAAGATAGTACACAAATACCTGTTACAGTGGTGATATATTCCTTTTTTAATCAATCTGCTGTTGAGCAGTAATGACTAAATCGGTGTTCGATTTGTAGCGAGGGATGGATGGAATTTCCACCTCTCTGCAAAACTCTTCCCTGGATCTGCTGTCTGAAATATCTCCCAAGTCTGGGATATGAGCGGATAAAAACGGCATTCTACTTTCAGAGAAAATATATCCCCGCCCCCTCCCCATCTCTGGAAATTGTACAAATCGGACACTGGACTAAATGACGTTAGTTCTAGACTGTGATTCAACACGAAATTCACTAGACGCACTCATACATCATTCCTGCTACATTTATTTTTATATAGAGAAGGATATCGCATTTGCTACATTCCAAATAACGTCAATGAAAACGAATACGGAAGTTTAAACCAATAATGGATAATCGTCATCAACATGTATAGAATTAAAGAAAAAAAAAGGTTCTTATATCAAACAAATAAATATGGTCTAGCAACAATAAGTTAACATGTTCTGTTAACAGTACACTTGATAAAGGCTACAAACGTAGTCGAAACGTTGTGTTGTGCTTTAACAGAGTGTATTTAATACGCAGTTAAATAATAAATTGTATTTCTAACATCGAGCAGTAAAATTTTGATTCTTATTTAGTAAATTTGTTACTCATGGTACTACATAACAAACTAAAACCATTATATGACATAAAAATTTACTGCATATAATTTGTTTACAAGACCAGGATCCTTTATTACAGTTCCAGCAGTTTTTTTTTTTTAATTTATACTTTTGAAAGAGAAACAAGGCTTGAGAATGTAAATTTTAATATGCTTAGGAGACTACAGCAAAATACTTTCTAAAGAATTGAGTCAAAACTTGTCAAAATAATAACAAAGACAAACGATGACTTGATTTCCTATTTAACAGTGACAATGTTCATCTATTGACCACGTACCCAGTCTGCACAATACTTGAAGAGTAACGGGAGAAAACAAGAAATGTCACAAAACAGGTTTATTGAGAAAATCAAGTTTGAATACGTTAATCGCTTGACAAAGGTAATATTGTCTCCTGTGGTCATTTAGAAGTGTATGCCTTCGTTCTTTGACAGTTTTGTAGTTCCAATTGTCTCCAACAGAATGCGCTATACAGCACAAAATTGCTAGAAATTGGCATTCCTTGTTTTCTCCCGATACCCTTCACTGTAAAATATGATATTGAGAGAAGGAGTAAAACGTATATGAAATAGGAAAATTACAAATTCAGTTAGTTTGGTGATTACGTTGCTACATGAATATCAATTTAATTTCCCTTTACAAACCCATAACGTAAATTAGTTGTAGGCAAAATGAATAGTCTAAAATTTTAGCTGTTGATGAACTTACATATTGACAAAATTATTACTGGAGGAAACTTATTTGTCCACAAAATGAACTTTCGACGAAACGTGCCTGTCGACAAAGTGATCTGTCGACGAAACGTACATGTCGACAAAATGACATGTCGACAAGATGATCTGTCGACAAAATGATTGTCGACGAAATGAATGCGACCGGAATATGATACATCCAATAAAGTTACGTAGTACCATTTGAAATTTTTAAACCTTATACTCAACACTGGTAACCTGATGACAGCGAGTTTACACTCCTGATACTCATCAAATTGTTATGAACAAATATATAAATAAATCACAGTGATATTCGATCCACTACTGGATCAGGCCTTTCCCCGGAAGGAGGAGATTGGTATAGAGTTCCCATACTGACCGGACGTGTTGAGAGAGGAGAGTCTAAGCTCTCACTGTGAGCGCCAGTGTCTTTTATTCACAGCATCTCCCCAATTGCATCACCATGCTGGGTAGGGAACGTTCCAGACCCACGCGCCTTCGAAAAAATTCATGACAGCGCCGGGAATCGAACCCTGGACCTCTCAATCCTTAGTCAGCAACGCTAACTACTAGAGGATAGCGTTGCTGACCACTAGACTAACGGGGCAGTTCATATATATAAGATTATTTTTTTAAATTGAATATCGCCATACTTTGAGCAAAAATTACCGGAAATATAAAATAAAACTTTACAATTATATTTTATTAATAAATCTCCTTTAGGATATTTAGTGTGGGCAACAATTAATTATAACCCGACGATCGTTTCGTATAATCTTCGTGATAACATCGTCACAGGATCTTCTTTGATGGTAAATTACAATTCTCATTATATCCTAAAAAAGAGTGTTATTAATAACATGTCACACATACGTTGATAAAGTCTTAAAACACGTATCTTACAATGATATGTTTACACACGGTATATGTTATAGAGAAAAATATCCAGACTGTACGACAAAAAAAAAAAACTTCAACAATTACCTTAGAAATTTTTTTCTAGGTCTTGTTGAGCACAGGTGGCGTCCGTTTGGAAGGGCGCCCCTTGCAAAGCCAACCTCATTGATATTGGGCTTCTCTGATCATTGCGATTTTCATTATATGGCTTATGTAATTGAAGAGCTGCAACCAGGCGTCTTCTAACTCGTCAGACCATTCGTCCTTTAACGTTGGTTTAATTGCTTGTATAAACTGAGGTCCAACCAACTGTTGGAAGAAAGAATGATAGAGTTAATTTCATACTCACACAGTGCCACTAAGAAAACCAATAGAATACCACAGGAAAAAGAACATTCTCTCTCCATTTTTGGCCAAACTGAGATAAGAGTGACATCTGTTAGCTCTTTGAAGAACCTTTCTAACAAACTATAATGCATGAAGAGAATATGCATAGTACGTCGCCTACAAGCAAATCTATATTTGATGTGACAGTACAGTATACACATTGCTGGTTATGGACTTTTAAAAATTGTCTCTTATAAACGCAAGAAAATGGACATAGAGCGTTCTTTTCCTGCGGTTTACGACAATAGTAAAATAGTCTATAAATTGCACTAACATACTTAGATATATCGCTGTCTAAACTATAGTGTAATGGTCTATTATCTACAGCGCTCTTGCATTGTAAGTACCGGCATTAAAACCTTTTCTATCCAGGTGTTCACAGTTTGGTGGTTGGAGTCGGAGGGCTTCTGATCGGCATTCGGGAGGTACCTAGGTTAGAGTTCTGCAATTGACCCTATTCACTTATATTTTCCAGGGTTTTCCTCAGTCTCAATAGACGAAGGACTGTAAGCTACCAAGAAAAAGCGTTGTGTGCTCTAATCTTCCTTTCCCTGCCTTCAAAAATTGCTCTCCTTGGAACTTACTTCCTTGTTCATGTGCTGAGTTTAATCTTCAGATGCTTGTTCAGTCCATTAACGTAAGTTAGAAAATAATAAGGTATCTAACCACTAACAATTTCAAGTCTAAACTGATAGTTTATTCCAGACATGTATTGTGGGAGAAATAAAAGTATAGAATACTAGCTGATTTGTCCGCCCATTGCTGGGGGTGAATAGAATATGTTGTCATCCCTCCAAACCGATGGGGCTGAACCTGAAGTTAAATAGCATCGGGCGTGTTACTATTCATCTCAGCGACCCCGAAAATTATGGATTCGACACTAATATCAATCGTTTTCTATTATGCTTACACATCAAATGTCCCACCCCACCTCTCCCTAGGGGTGTTAAAGGTGTATTTCCTAAGCTGTTGTTAGTGAGTTGATAGTCATACCAAATTTGACTACTTGGAGGTAGTCATCCCGTCGAACAACATTGTTGTTGGTTTGCCGCTTGCTTTGCTTTAACATTTCCCATTATTGTTATCACCGCCATTGGAATTCAACGTACAATTAAATGGTCGATTATCTCTGAAGGTAATTATTTTAGAATCAAAGTGATATGATAACTTCCCAGACGAATCCACTATCCGATCATGTGCGAAAAATCATTTCAATCAGTCAAGCACTTCATGCGTGATGCTCACGCACACATTGTTACTTTCCATAGAGATAAAAAGATACATGAGCAGCAAAAGGTAGTTCTAGAAAATGACTCACCCAAGCAAAGTAAGACAAACAGAACTAATTTTACATTAATAAACTTACTGCTGTTCTGGTGACAGCTTACAGAAGTACGACAGAGAAACAAGCACGAATGCTTTAAATGAAGAAAATTAATCTAATCAAAATAACCTACCAGCTTTAGATTCAGTAGATTCGGCCGGACAAATCGGCGTCTCTTAACAAAACCCGGAAGTCAGTTCTTCTGTACCTGTTTTGGCTTATGCTCAATCCTACGTCACGGACACGACAAACAGAGGACCAAAGAGCGCCAAAAATTTAGGAGAGTCTCGTGGAAGAAGTATCTACGGAAGCCGTGACAGTTTATTTATTTGTTTATTGAACACAACAAGTTGGATACCTAGATATGGTGTTTAACATACATGTCCTATTCTACACACACACATATATATACTCCACGTCCAAATATACATATATATATATACTGTAAACCATCATGTATACTGTAAACACACATATTTATATATTTGGAGACTCATTGTAATAAATTCTCTTAAAACAATTCATGACCTTAAATACGAATGAAATTTATTTATTTTTATATTAAATATATCTATATCAGGACACGTTTTAAGAATACAATTATATAAAGAGCACATTCTCCTAATATATCTAATACATTCGTTCTTTGGGCCGGGAGATGGAAAACTGCACCACAAGGTCGAGTAACTCTGTGCGGGACGTGCAACCCTATTTCTGACAATAAGCTTTCCGAGTTAATATTGCTATGTAGTAGTCTGTGTAGGAAAGATAATAGAAAATTAACTCTTCTGTTTTCCAGAGATTGTATGTAATATGTATTTGTTTGCTAGGTCCAAGTACTTTTCGAACTTAGGATATCCTGTTTCTTTGTAAGTCAGAAAGCGAACGAATTTAGTCTGTATAACTTCTATTTGGCGAGTGTTCTTCTTTGTATTAGGATGCCATACTACTGCAGTAGGCCCTATATTCTAACTTCGACCGAACATACGCTGTAGGCTATATAAAATTTTTAGAACATTAATATTTGAAAAATCGCTTTCTAATCTTATTACATACTCGAGGTTCCTTTGAGCTTCACTAATAATACGCTTAATGTGCATATCAAACGAGAGGTTCAACTTTAAGGTCACACCAAGATCCGTAATAGAATCTACTCGGATCAATCGTGAATATTGTAATCGAATTTCAAATAGTTCCTCTTTTTCGTGAAAAACATTACACTACATTTTGTAATGTTTAATAACAACATGTTTGTTTTGCACCAATTGGAGACTGCAATGATGTCGTTTTGTAAGGCTATAGCATCCGATTCGGAAGAAAATACTGCGATAGATTTTTAAATCATTTGCATACAGAAGTTTGTTATAAGATGTTATTACAGCATGCTGGTCATTTGCATATAACAGAAACAAAAGAGGTCCAAGGTTCGATCCCTGTGGTACCCCTGATTCTACGACATATTCCTCGGTTATAATTTTTTTGTAACGCACACGGTGTTTACGATGACACAAATAAGACGCTACTAACTGACGAAGTTTCTCTGAAAAGTTGAAAGTTACAAGCTTGCTAAGAAGCACATCGTGATTAATGACCATCAAAGGCTTTCGAAAAGTCTTTATTAATTACATCTACTTGACCTTTATTATCTATTTGTGTATCTAAGAAATGTATAAATTCAACAAGGATATATGGAGACTTTTTTTTTTAAGAAACCATTTTGGAAGGGAGAAATAATTGGACGAACGTGTGAATATATTTGCCCATGTATCATAATTTCGAATACTTTGGCTGGTGCAGATATTATCACTATTGGGGGATAATTTTTAAGATCATTACTCGTGCCGCCACTTCTTGGTATGGGACAGATATCGGCAACTTTCCATTTGGTAGGGAAGTCACAGGTAGCCATTGATTTGTTGAAAATTAATTGTAGCGGATATTTCAGTATTTCAATACAGCCTTTGATAACATAGGGCGGTACTTTGTCAGGTCCGAAAGATGACCGAGGTTTCAGTTTCTTTATAGCATTTTCAACGTCCCTCAGTTCGACATGTACCATGGATAATTGATTGGTCTAAGATTTCGGAACTACTGTGTTGGGTTAGAGTATCAAGATTATATTTTGACACGTTGAGTTTTTCATGAATGTTTTTCATGAATGCATTCGCAATATCTGTTTCATCACTTAAGGACTGTCCCTCGTAATTAAGTACGTTGCATTCCGACTTCCTTCTTTTATGTTTTACGTATGTCCAAAAGCGTTTGGGATCAGTTAGAATGTTAGTCGCGCAATTACGATGATATATTTCATAACCACTAGTTATTTTATTTATTTTTTATTTTTTTATTTATTTATTTGTTTGAAAAGAGCACGTAATTCTCTAAATTTATTATAGTGATAACTAAGATCTCCTATTGCTTGCTTCCATTTTCTACGATGGTATGCCTTTCTCCTGACGAGTTTGATTATGTAATTTGAAAATCAGACCGGGTACTTTAGTTTAGATCCTTTACGTGGTACACATTTATCGAAAATGGCATACATTTTTTAGAAAAAATCGACAGCTTCATCGACAGTTAAGCTATCAGATACATTCTCCCAATTCGCTAATTGGCTTTGGCTTTGCTCGTAATTGGCTTCGGAGAAGTTGTAATCTATTGTTGTTGTTCGTTGTTTATTTGTATTTTTGACTTGCTTGGTGTATAGAAATTCAGCTAATAATGCAGGATAATATCTTCAGGAACGTTCGAGCCATGTTCATGTGCTACAATAATACCGTGAAAGTTAGAAAGTACTAAATCCAAAGTTTTTTCATATTTCATTTTAATCTGTATTGTTGAGAGATTTTAAATTGTAAAAGTTCATCCATATATCTGGTGTAGTAAAAGTAATCCATTATTTTGCCAATAGATGGCTTCAGTGATCTGTAGCTCGCGTTGTATAAGTCCGATCGGGTTCAACGAGATGGCGTTCAAACGATGAGATTGCGTACTACAAACACTGTTCAGATAGTTGTGATGAGTTGACTCAGTGTTGTGTGAGCGCGCGTCAAAATGGACACTAGCAAAGAGAAAATACGCTATATTTTACAGTTTTTCTTCGATAAAGGCGAAAACGCAAGCCAGGCTGCTGCAAATGTGAATAGTGTTTATGGTCCTGATACTGTAACAGCCAATCACAAGCAATTTTGGTTTCGTCGATTCCCTTCCGGTAATTTTGACGTCAAAGATGTACCACGCACTGGAAGGCCACGTGTCGAAAATGTCGATAAAATCATGGACATTGTCGC
>JAGDQP010001869.1:50791-64116 GCA_022664845.1 Lepisma saccharinum
CGCCAGGCCACACACATCGATAGTGACTCGCCAGAAGCTCCGGGAGCTTGGTTGGGAGGTTCTTATGCATCCACCTTATAGTCCGGACCTGGCACCGAGTGATTACCATCTGTTCCTGTCCATGGGGAACACGTTTGCTGGTGAAAAATTCGCGTCAAGAGAGGTTTGTGAACATCGACTGTCTCAATTTTTTGCCAATGGGGACAAGGGCTTCTATGAGAGAGGCATCATGATATTACCTTCCAAATGGCAACACGTTATCGAACAAAACGGCGCATATGTGACCTAAATCGGATCATTCTAACTATGGTAAGTCAAGCCTTCAGTGTCATGCAAAAATAATGGATTACTTTTTACTACACCAGATACTATATAGCCCCCACGGTAACTCACTGACTTTCTGATTCTTTGACTGACTCACTTATCATCAATATTCACAGGTCAAATTACTGGAGCTAGAAACACCAGTTTTCGTATGAAGGTGTAGGACCATGAGTAGGTAAAGGAAAAATCCGACATTTTGAAAAAGTCGCCATCTTGGATCCAAAATGGCCACTTAACCCATTGTTGTACAGAATACAGAGCCTAAACCGCTGAGGCTGGCCAGATGAAATTTTGTATGAAGGTACATTATCACTAGTATATTGCGAAAATATTACCAAATTTCTCCAAAGACGCCATCTTGGATCCAAAATGGCGGACTTAAAAATCCATTTCCGACACCGTTTCACCTAGAGATACGAAATTTGGTATAAAGGGTGTATTGTGACGAGTAGTTTAGGAAAATATTGCACAATTTTGGAAAGTCTCCATCTTGGATTCAAAATGGTCGCCCGAAAACCCATTTCCCACAGGTTTGAGCTAGATAAATTAAATTTTACATGAAGGTGTATCATCAGAAGTAGGACACGAAAATATAAGAAAATGTTTAAAAAGTCGTCAACTAGGATCCAAAATGGCCGCTCAAAAACCTAATTTCCAAACCATTTAAGCTAATGAAACGAAATTTTATATGAATGTGTATGAAGAAGAATAGGTTATAATAAAGGGGCAAACCTCCTTTTTGGGGGGCGTAGGGCCGCCGTGGGAGGGTATAAATTGACACCATGGCGGTGTAGTCCTGCAAGGAGATTTTTGTTAAGATACGGGGGTCGCAGACCCCCAGCGAAGCAAAGCGAGTCCATATACTATATAGCCCCATGGTCCCACTGACTGACTCACTCACTGATCATCAATATTCCACGGCCAAACTACTGGAGCTAGAAACACCAAATTTGGTATGATCAACAGTAGGTAAAGGAAAATATCCGACTACTTTTGAAAAAGTAGTCATCTTGTATCCAAAATGGCCGCCAAACCCATTATTTTATATAATACACAGACTAAGTGGTTGGAGCAACTAAAATGAAAGTTGGTATGAACGTACAACATCACCACTAAATTATGGAAATAATTTCAAATTTTCAAGAAGTAGCCATCTTGAACACAAAATGGCGGACTCTAAAAACGCATTTTCCACACCGTCTGAGCTAGAGACACGAAATTTCTTATAAGTGCATTACCATTAGTAGTTTAGAAAACTATTACAAAATGTTGGAAAAGTCGCTATCTTGGATCCAAAATGGCGAATACAAAGATCCATTTTCCACACCGTTTTTTGCTAGAGATACGAAATTTGGCATAAGGGTGTGTTATAACGAGTAGCTTAGGAAAATATTAGAACAGTTTAGAACAGTTGTATGAAGGTACACTATCACGAATAGGTCTCGACAATATAAGAAAACGTTAAAAAATGTCTCCATCTCTAATCGAAAATTGCCGCCCAAAAACCAATTTTTCAAGCCACTCAAGGTACGGAAACAAAATTTTGTATGAATGTACAGATGCTTATCAGAATAATGGAAACACCTGAACGAAAGTGCAACTTACCATATTAATATGGTGTCGGGCCACCTTTCGCCTTCAGAACAGCCTTGATGCGACGTGGGATGGAGGCATAGAGGTCGTGAATGGTAGCAAGTGGAATATTACACCATTCCTCGTGCAGGGCATCGGCCAGTTCTGCGAGAGAGGATGAAGGTGGAAATCGTCGCCGGAGTCGTGTTTCCAAGATGGACCACAAATGTTCAATTATGTTGAGATCTGGGGATTGGGCGGACCAGGGGAGGTGTTGAACTTCATCCCGATGTTTCTCAAACCACGCTGCAACAACTCCAGCTCAACTCCAGCTGTGTGAATGGGTGCATTATCATCCTGGAATATGGCGTCATTGTCCGGGAACAACATCCGGACCATAGGATGCAAGTGGTCTCCTAAAATTGCGACATAATCGTTGGCAGTGATGCGTCCGCGAAGTGTGACCACAGGACCCAATGAAAACCATGATATTGTGGCCCACAGCATCACCGTGCCGCCGCCATGTTTCACAGTTGGTCGGAGACACTGCAGATCATACGCTTCTTTGGGCGTTCTCCACACATAAACACGGCCCGTGGTTTGGAATAGGGTGAATGGTGACTCATCCGACCATACCACACGTTTCCAGTCGTCAACGGTCCAAGTTGCATGGTCGCGGCACCATTTGCGGCGTGCTAAAGCGTTCTGGTCCCTGATGAGAGGTTTGGCCCGTGCAACACGACCCCGTAAGTTCATGTCATGTAATTCGCGGCGGACTGTGATTGTCGAAACAGGTTGGGGGAGGTGCTGATTGAGTTCCTCCGTCACTTGCGCCGCAGTGGCACGACGGTTCCGCGTGACAATGCGCTTTAATACCCGGCGTGCCCTGTCACTGATGCTTTTCTTCCGCCCACTGTTCCGCTTCCCCGATGTGGTTTTCCCGTGTGTTGTGTAGGCCGTCATCACCTTCGACACTGTCCCTGGCGACACACCTAACACACTAGCCACTGCCGTCACACTCACCCCACATAACCGCGCACCAACAATTTGCCCTCTTTGAAACTCTGAGAGGTCTCCCATTTTACACTACCTCCGTCTGCTGCAGCCACTGCACACTCCTGTTCCACGACGCCTGACGTAGTATGGAGACCGACCTAACACACCACCACCAGCAGTCCGGCGCTGCGGTCGCCACGACACCACTGCCAACCCATACATCTGACGTGTTGCCAACTACAGATGTTTCCATTATTCTGATAAGCATCTGTATATGACCAAGATTAGGTTACAATAAATGGGGCAAACTTCGACTGTGGGGGCGCAGCTCCCCCGGGGGTTGGGGGCAGATTGGCACCAAGGGGAAACAGCACCCCGGAGAGTCTAGTTACGAAAAAGGGGCAAAGCCCCCAATTTGGGAGCGCAGATCGCACGGGGCTCTGGGGGCACAGCCCCCAACGAAGTAAAACTAGTCCACATACTATATAGCCCCATGGTCACTGACCTCTGACTGTTGACTCATAACTCACTGGTCACTGTTTCATATTCCGGAGATATATCTCCTGAAGATATAAGGTCAAGTTAGGGAGAGAAATAAGATTTGTTTCTACTGTCATGAAAAACAGATTAGCTTATTTTTGAAATTGTTAAAGACTTTAGCCATCTTTGAATCAGATCGGGGTAGGGTATGGGAAGGTAGTAGCCTGTGTCTTAGTTAAGATACTATCATGACGTTAGTGTGGTGAAACCAATGATGTTCTATCAGAACATCCTTGGATGAAATGAAAGAACACTAGAAAACGTCAGTCAGGACGGTCAGTAGCAGGATTCGAACGCAAGGTACCTACTCATTGCGGACCCGAAAAGACAGGTTAGGAAAACACACAATAGTTTATCTCTTATAGCGTAAATTTCGCTTTATACATATAAAAAGTACCAAAGTTAACATTAGACAGTAAAGCGTTTTTTCGTAATATCTTGAAGACAATTAATTGAATTAACAGCTGTTGCCCATTAGCAGGGTTAGAAACACCTGCATACCTAAGTCATTGATTAAAAATGATTATTGGTATATGTACAGCGGCAAAAATTGGAATAAATAATATTCCTAATTTAAGCACTAATGTTTGTTTCACTACTCGTATTTCTAATGTAAATTAACGTAACTTCGAATTACCTAAAGTCAGTTATGTAAGTGGTTTCGTCCGGGCCCCTCTTCCTATTGCATGGTCCTTATTGCAATTGCTAAATATATTTGTTTTTCATCTCGCGTTTTAAATAAAGTTTTCTACTTGAATCAACTGTTCGCATACGCGAATGATGTAGGGTTAATAGGGGACGACATAGATGCACTACAAAGTAACACTGATGTCTTAGTAGAAGCGTGCGATGAGATAGATCTACAGGTAAACATAGACAAAACAAAATACATGATAACAAGCCGAAACACTGAGAATTAAGGAAATAGATACATAATAATTAAGAATGAGAACATAGAGAAAGTAAACAAATGTAAATACTTAGGAATGGAACAAGTAAAAACGAGGTAACGAAGAAAACAAAAAGTTATTTAATATCGTGCAATGCATGTTTCTATTCAATCCAGAAACTCCTAACCTCGCGATTAATATATATATATATATATAAAAAAAGGTTGAAATTGAAAATATACAGAATAATTATTCTGCCGGTAACATTTAACGATTGCGAAAGTTGGAGTACGATCCTAGTGGATGAACATAAATTTAGAGTGTTTTAAAATAGGGCTGGAGAATGATATACGGGCCGAAACGGGAAGAGATGACTGGAGAATGGAGGAGACTGCATAATAAAGAACTTCATGAACTGTACGACTCACCCAATGTTGTTCAAATAATGAAATCACAGGCCATGTAATTCGGATGGAGGACAAACGAAGATTATATTCCATCGTGGTTGGTAAACCGGATGCAAAGAGACTGTTGAGAAGACCGAGACGACGTTCGGAGGACAATATTATAAGAGATCTTCGAGAAGTAGGTGTTTGTGATGATAACTGGCTTGATCTTGCCCAGGATAGAATCCTATGGCGAACGTTTGTTACTGGGGTGATGAACTTGCGAGTTCCGTAAGCCATAGAGTAAGTAACTAAAGTGCGCCCCTAGGTTAAATCCGGCCCTGAGTACTTATGGTAAATTCTTTCTAAGAAACAGTAACACGTTCACACATTCTCTGTGTTAACTCACTTCCTGTGCTCTGACGTGACTTTCTTCACAGAACTACTCATAAAAGTTTTGTGGTATCGGCCAGAGCTAAAACCAGGTAGATGACCCGGTCTGAAACTTGACCCGAAACCCGATCTTGACCCGAAACCCGATCTTGACCCAAATAATTAGACTGACTGTGACTTGGCTAGCTGAAGACCAAATCTTGACCCGATTGGCCCGATGGCCCAGTCTTAACCTGGTGACTTGGCCTTATTTGCCTAGTTTGAATTTATCAATATTGTAACTTGTGAAATTCCTTAAGAAGTGAAATAACGTACGGACACTTCATTTTTGAGAGTTTTAAAATATTTTATTGCTTTTATTCTTTATAATATTTCAAACACAAAATTCTATCAGAATAGCTTTTCGGAGGGGGCTTATTTGCACACTTCGCAAGGTGTTCTTGTTCTTTCCAGGGGCATGAGACAATTTCCACGTGCTATTACTATTATTAGGAAGTTTTCGGCATCCTATGCTCTAGGAGGGGGTAACACCAGTGGTCCAGTTACCCCTGTAAGAAACACTGTTCAAACGTAAAAGTGTGTAATAATTCAATTTCTGATTCGCCTTCTGAGTCACTGGGTCAAAATCGGGTCAGACGAGGCCAATGGGTTAGATCGGGTCTCAAGCGTAGACCCGGTCCAAAACCCGAATGACCCAATTGATCTGGTGCCCCGTTTCAGCTCTGGTATCCGCTAATGTGACCTCTACCCCGTTGCTATTCTTAACGCTCTTTGAAACGCTGAAACACTTGTAGCTAACAAACACTAATTGACCTTACTACCAAGTCTTCCCAACATGATAAAATTATTAACACTGTCGTCTCCTAGGAGAAGAAAGAAAAACCAACTTCAAACATAGTAATAGTCATGAATACTGTAGAAGGTTGAATGAAACCTTTGATGATACTTAGAAATACAAATAATGCAGATAAATGAAGACAAAAAGCATTGCAGAGAAGCCCTCTTCCATCTTTCTGGTCAAAAAAAAAATACTGGAACTTTTTCTCTTCCATCGTAATTCTCCCTTGAGATCAACAAGGTAAACTTGTTAGCAGCTCGTTAGGTCGTTAGGGGATTCAACTTTTGGTGTTCTGGAAAGAAAAATATCAAGTTACTACACAGGAGCACAAAGAGGATGTGAGTTACCTAATGGGTTGGGAGAAACCTCGTTGATTTAGTCAACGGCTTCCTTCTCTAGCAATTAGCTTCACCACCCGGACCAAGCAGTATGGGGTAACAGAAAAGAAGCGTTTCCAAAAATAAAGAAGCTAAACCAACTTAAGCTAAACTTTAGTGTGTTCTTTTTCGGAGGAGGGGGAAGTAGTAGTGCGTAAATTTATTTTTGTCGGTTGTATACTTTAAATAGAGCAGCCATGTGCAATTTAAAATATATATATATATTTTAAAAATAATATTTAAAAATATATCTTATGTTTAGTAGATATTTGAATTAGTTTGTAGGACTGATTTGTTACCGTCCTTTCTGTTCGTTTCCAGTAGCTGAGTTTTTAATTTCACTCTACCTACTGGCTTATACGATGTTATCCCATGATGAACTGTGTTGGAACACTGATGTACCATGGAGTCTGCGCGGATCTCACCCGACCGCACTCAGTTGCGCTATTTGTTTACCATTTAAATTCATTTTATTCGTTTATACAGAGATTTTTATGATACTTATGTGTAAACAAAAGGCTAAATGACTTGCATTATTAGTAAAATATTAGATAATGCAATACTAATGTATATTATTAGAGTAATGTATACGTTGGGGTCCAGGCAGACACCACGCGACCGGATTCATTGCCTTTTTCTCTAACAAATTGGTATTGAAACAAAGTGGTACTTAAAAAGGAGGTTGGTTAACTGTTCAGGCGATATCGAGATGATGAATATGCCAAATGATAGTACATTTTTACTTTAACAGCTAAAATATTAGCTGCCACAGCTTTGTGTTAGCCTCGTAATCAATATGCAAAATACTGTACAGGGTGGGGCCATAAGTCTTGTTCAGACAGTCGAATAAAATAAAAATACGAAACAGCAGGAATGAAATATCTGTGAACATGTTATAGGCGAAGGGGGAAAATGGCATGGACCATACCGCGTTGCCGGCGGCCATGTTAAAGCCCGCCATCTTGGATTCAATTTGAAAATTTCAAATGGAAAGAGATGTGTGTGAGATAACTGGTACTAAAATTTCCTCAGAAATTCATACCTGTGGTTGGTTTCTGTCTAACAGTTTGAGAGATTTGTTATTGTTATTGTTTGTTTCAGGTTCACTAATTGAAACTGGTCCTCACGAAGGATAAACCAACCTCCCCGCACCATTTGCAAATGTTTCATGTTCCTTTACTTAAGCGATATAGAATGATTTGTGAAGCGTTGTATGACACGGATATGGTGATTATATTATCATGTAATTAATAGGTAGATGCACAGTAAAATAGTAGCTGTATTAATTGAACATAATTCGGTGTTCCAGCGTGACTACCACTTTTTGTGTTAAATCAACACAACACATTGTGTTTGTTGATTTCGGTACTGGTAGAAAAAAACTTTCGGCTGCAGCGAGATTTGAACATGGGTTGCTGAGTTAGGAGTCGAAGAGGGTCTTATCGAATTGACTAAATTGCCAGATAGGAAATACACTATATTCAAACTATATTTATTTAACAATATTTGAATTAAACGACTACACTACATTCAAACAATGAAGAAGATCAAAAATAAGTTGGCTGAAAACCAAGAACAAATAAAGCTATGGAACGACTTTATTTAATCAGTTCTTATTTATCAATTAGGGACCAGGAATTCCCATTCATTGAGAATGTTCCATTTCTATGAAAGTAAGCAAGATGGCGACAGCCAAATACTTGTCCAGCATTATGCCTTTCTTATCGTAACAACATGTTAAATGCTGCATTTGTTTTCATAGTAATAGAATATATTCTCAATC
Organism: Lepisma saccharinum; assembly: GCA_022664845.1. Lineage (NCBI taxonomy): Eukaryota > Metazoa > Arthropoda > Insecta > Zygentoma > Lepismatidae > Lepisma > Lepisma saccharinum. The sequence continues at coordinate 58,891 of JAGDQP010001869.1, forward strand.
AATGGGAATTATGATCAATAGTTGACGAATGGAAAAGGGATTAAATCATGGCATAAGTCGTGAGAGTGACTTTATGTTTGGGGCTCACCAACACATTTGTAATCCTCTATATTATAATGATCCGCGTGACTGAGAGCACGTGCCACTCATTCAAGACATGAACAAACAGTAAACTGTTTTTACTACGCTGTGTAAACAAATGTCTACTACGCGCATCATAACGTAAACACGTAGTAAATGACACAAGCCATCGTAAGACAACAGTAGTTCGATCAAGAACCGAAGATGGAGTTGGAGTCGCAGCTAAATAGAGTTGGCACAGCAGAAGGAGGGACTTAGAGGACCACACCCAAAAAGACTCTATAAATATCCAGACATCTTTGCAACTAACATCACTCCTCGTCTGGGTGATCGCCTCTCTTTATCCTATCCGCTACGACTAGCAACGGGTCGAAGCACCCTCCTGCATACACAGTTAGCAACGTGCTGGTGCCCCCCTCCCCCCGTAAAACGAACGTGCACACAGCTGCGGCGGACTGGTACATTACCATGGCACACAGTTGCAACGGACTGCTGTCTATTCCTTTGTCCACACAGTTTGCAACGGACCGGTGCAGAACTTCAGACTATTTCTCTGAGGCGTAAAACCCAAAGAAGAAGGCCATTCTTAATAAATGATTAATTTAAATATCATTTTCATAATATTTTCTTCCTGTGTGGACATACTTTATTCATCGATATAGCAACTTCCTTGGTTTTGAAGCAGTGATGTAAGTAACTATGGCGCAAAACCCCGCAATACGGGGAAGCGACCCTTCCAAGAGAACCCTTCACCCTAACCTCTCAATGGGACGAATCCACCTCCGGCCTTGGATATTCTCTTTCGCGGAGGGAATGGGGGGGGGGGCTTAAAATGTAGTCATGCATCTGTTTGGAAGCCGTAGAAACAGACTCGCACTAGGCTTGCTTCTAATTTCTATTAAGGTTGGAAGAGGCATTTAATGGAAAGTCCACATTACCACCTCATTATTTCGTGAAAATAATACGTAAATAAGGACCTGATATTTTAATTTCTGCAGCTATCGGAAGATATCTGGAGTTATTTCTGGATTTGTCAAATGAAGCTATTTCTCCTCATCGGCTATTGATACGGTTAACACCAGAATACAATAAATAATAATGGCTTTTATTAGTGAAACTGGTGATTAGTTCATGAATAACTTCGAGCACGCCATGCGGAATTATAAAGAACAAAGCTTTGAGGTAAACGTTCCAATATTTATGCCGATATGAAAGAGTTATTCCCAGGTTTGCATAAATAAAACACCAATCGAAGAGTAACAGAGTTAATACTGTTTGCACTGAAAATATAATTTATAATTAACGACGAAACGAAAACAGACGACTGAAACGTGTTAACAACATGCTTTCTACTGTGTTCTTATTCTGATGATCTAATTGCAGACTCCTCGTAAGTAGTGCGTGTCACTACGTGAAATCAGTGAAATTTGTGTAGATTTATTTTTAATTTTTAATTTTATTTATGGCCTTTAGGCATCTGAGGCTCAGGTCGAGATGAAATTTGTGTAGTGACACGCATACTTATGACATGATACTTATGTTTGGAAAACCACAAGGCTGCATTGCAATATCTCCCAAAGCATTTTCCTTCAACTTTCCAGGCATTTGTTTTCCTTTAGTTATTATTTTTGGAAGTACAACAGAGAACCCAACCACATGATTTTATCTAACACAATTGGTAATGATGCAATGCAAAAGAACAAGATGAATAAAATGATCAGAATCATCAAAATTAGAGACAATGTATCTATAAAACAGGAGATTGTATGAGTGAATGATGAAGATGATGAGAAAACAGTGAAGACGAATAACTTCTAAATCAACAACTTGCACACAATAACGAACTAAATAATCATCATAGTAAAGAATAATTAACACTATTTCAGTCAAAAATTCTAATTAAATCTTCTTTACGAAGGAAACATACAACAAAAAATATAGATGGACGGCGGTGACTCAATGATAGAGCGCTCATCTCCGGTGCTTGGGGTAGTCGGTTCGATGCCTTCGCGTGCCATGTGGACTTTGTGGTGAATAAAAAAACATGTGCTGGGTTTTCCTCGGGGTCTTTCTGTTTCCCCCACTTTCTTCATTCCACCAATCATCCCATTATCGTCCATCAGGCCAGAGTCAAAGTTACCTAAAGTCCTTAAAAACTAAATTCAAATTTGAACAAATATAGGGTCTAGATAGACCTAGAACAGCGATCTCGCGATATAAACGGACAGTAGCGTGATCAAGTTAACTAAAATAGTTTTAATTGGCTGAGTTCGATGTTTGTGCCTGCTTACATTAAAAGAAAACAATCTAAACTGACTTTAACTAATCCGCCTTCTCTCGCTGATGTTAACTCGGCATTACTTATTTGCTTACTCTGTAGCTTACGGAACTTGCAAGTACATCGCCGCAGTAACAAACGTTCTCCATAAGATCCCTTCTAATATTACCCTGACAGCGTCGTCTCGCTCTTCCTAACCGTCTATTTCCCTCCGGTTTCCTCCATGATGGAATATAATTTCGTTTCTGCCCAACATTTGGTGAGTCGTAAAATCCGTGAAGTTCTTCAGTTTGTAGTATCCTCCATTCCCCAGTCATCTCGTCCCGCTTCGGCCCGTGTATTTTTCTCAAGATCTTATTTTCAAACACTCGTAATTTATGTTCATCTTCTAGGCTAGTACTCCAATTTTCTCAACCGTGAAGTATTACCAGCAGAATAACCGTTCTCTATATTTTAAATTTAAGCTGTTTTGATATTAATGGCTAGGTTAAGAGTTTCTGGACTGAACAGAAACATGCGTTGCCCGATACTAAACGACTTTTCATTTCTTCCGTGACTTCGTTTCTGCTTGTTACATATGCTCCTAAGTATTTTTTTTTTCTCTATGCTCTCATTCTTAATTGTTAGATATATATTTCCTTCACTGTCACTGTCTCGGCTTGTTATCATGTATTTTGTTTTCTCTATGTTTATCTGCAGATGTATCTCGTCGCATCTTTCTACTAAGACCTCAGTGTTACCCTGTAATGCATATAATAATATCGTCCCCTATTAAATCTACACCATTCGCGTATACGGACCAATTGATTCAAGCCATTCAATGTTAGTCCCTTTTTGTCGTCTGTTATTTTCTGAATCGCATATTCTAACGCGAAGTGAAACAGTAATGGTGACAAGGCATCACCTTGTTTCAATCCGTTCCGAATCTCGAAACTCTCTGACATAGTTTTACGACCTATTCATACTCTGGTTAAGGTATCCCTCAGAGACATCCTCACTAGTTGAAGAAGTCTTTTCTGAATTCTATTTTTTTTATTTAACTTGTAAGGCCTTTAGGCAACTTTGGCTCAGGTCATTCGGAATTTCAAGTTGTATCAGGGTATTGTATACTTTTGTCCTTTCGATAGAATCATATGCTTTCTTAAAATCAATAAATCGCTTGTGAACAGTCCCAATGTATTCCCATTTCTTCTCTAAGATTTGCCTTAAGGCGAAAATCTCGTCCAACGTGGATCTATTTCTTCTAAATCCACGTTAGTGATATCCAGTTATTTCATCTACCTATACACTTAGGCGAGTTAGGGAGTAATGAGATCCCGCGATAATTGTTGCAGTCTGATTTATCGCTTTTTTATAAACGGGAACTATTGTTGAGGTTTTCCATTCCTTTGGAAGCGCCTTTCTTCTCTATATAGCACATCAATTTATGCCGTTCCTCGATCAGTGCCGTTCTTTGGCATTAATGTGTGTAATGGCAAACGTGTGAGTCTAAAAGAAAGTAAGCAAAGGTTGTTTTCTAGGTAAAGTACAGTGCTTTAAAATATGAAAAGAGTATGCAAATCTCACCCCAGTAGGAATTGATCCGCAGTATCCCAGAAGGCAAGCCTCGGGTGGCACCACACTAGCAGCCGAGAAGCAACGATTTAGAAATGTTATTTATACAGTACGCAGTGGACATAACAACGCTACTTGGTGTCACTGGTCACTCATGCGTATAGCTAGCGTCTCAACGTAGACAGTCCTATTTTCGAAAGCTTGAAAAAAAGAACACGATTTAATCTAGTATACCGGTACAATAGAGAAAACAAAACACCACACTTGATTTCCCTAAGCTCCACGTACCTTTGGTCAATATTTTTATTAAATTTCCTAAATGCGTATATACAGGCTAAGTCAAAATGATGGACCCGATTTCATAAATTTATTTTGTGAAATATAATGAACATATCTTAATGTGAGCTACGCGCAAGGAAAGGCAAAAGTTCATAGTTTAGTTGAGTTTAGTTTATGTCCCGCGTGGTTGCATTGTCTACGGCTACGCGGCGTTGGAAGCAGTTAACGAAAATGGCGCTGACTGGAGAGCAGAAATCGTTTTGTGTGCTGGATTACCATATAAACAACTCTGTGATGAGTGTTCAACGGCATTTCCGTACCAAGTATGGCAGAGACCCACCTACTGGAAAAAACATTCGTATGTGGTATGAAAAATTCAGAGATACGGACTGCATCTGTAAGCGAAAATCGACTGGCCGTCCTTCAGCTGAGGAAGAGACAGTGGAACGTGTTCGCGCCAGTTTTGTGCGGAGTCCACAGAAGTCTACCTACCGGGCAGCGAGGGAACTTGAAATGCCACAAAAAACTGTATGGCGAATTCTGCGGAAACGTTTACAAATGAAATCCTATCGCTTGCAACTGCTACAAGCCTTAAGAGACACTGATTATGCTGCTCGAGCGTCTTTCTGTGCTGATTTTCTCACTTTAATGGAAGAGGATGGGTTCGCCGAAAGGTTACGTTACAGTGATGAAGCGGTGTTTCACCTTTCTGGGAATGTGAATAGACACAACGTAAGGATCTGGGAAACTGATAATCCCCACGCAGTTGTGGAACACCAACGCGATTCACCCAAGGTGAATGTGTTTTGTGCCATTTCCCCTGAAAAGATTTATGGGCCCTTTTTCTTCCTTGAACCTACTGTGACAGGACATGTTTTTCTTGATATGCTGCAACAATGGCTCCTTCCACAGCTCGAAGAGGATAGTGCAGATTTCATTCTTCAAGTGGATGGTGCCCCTCCGCATTACCATGGCAGCGTTCGGGATCATCTCAATGAGGCATTGCCACAGCGCTGGATAGGCCGTGCATCTCA
>JAGDQP010001869.1:64516-110503 GCA_022664845.1 Lepisma saccharinum
TAGATGTCTTAGCAGCAAACCTGTAAAATAATACTGAAAAATTACCTCTATTGTAAACTTAACTTACTTCACCCTACAACGATATACGTGACATGTTATATGAACCATAAAATCGATTCGTTAAAGTGAACAACAGCAGCATCACGGTAACACTTAATGTGACAGGAAAATCTGTGTATAAAATAAACACAGCTTTCTGACAAGACTGAAATACTTTAATAACAAAAAAGAGTGGAGTGGAGTGGAGTGGAGTGGAGTGGAGTGCAGTGGAGTGGAGTGGAGTGGAGTGGAGTGGAGTGGAGTGGAGTGGAGTGGAGTGGACTGGACTGGAGTGGAGTGGAGTGGAGTGGAGTGGAGTGGAGTGGAGTGGAGTGGAGTGGAGTGTTATGAAATAATGTCTTCATAACTCCTGTATCTATTTAATCAAAGGATTACTTATATAATTGCATAATATTTTAATATGCAAACTTCGCGATATGTATAATATTTTGTTTATGTTATTATTAGGTTAAGTTCAGAAACCGCAGTCGGGTGAATTGGATAGGTAATTGAAGGGCAAAATATTTTGTATTTATGTCCATGTATAATTTCTCTCTATATTTCGTTCCACGGGAACTCCGACCTGAGAAGCTTCTTGTACTATTTTTGCTTACATTTTTTCTATTCTTTTCTTTTACTTGGAGAAAGTTTCCAAGAGAAGTCCATTTTGTTCGTTGCTATTTTTATGTCAGAGCCCTTCTCTCTCTCCGAGTTCATCTTTTCTGTCTCGGCAATCTTTGAGTCCATTTCCCCTTCTACTGCCAGAGCCAGTGTGGAAAAGGTCGTGGATTTCTTTGTTGCGAGCTCGGAGGAGGGATTTCGAATCCCATATAAATATTTTTAGCGGCCAGTCCGCAGGATCGACTGATCAGTTACTAACTTGTATTCGAGCAGGGTCCATCCGAATCGCTGATCTGCGATGGGAGTCTCTCTAATTCTGGTCAACAAAGAGTGGCATGTTGCGGGTAGGTAGATATACAAAAAATTGTACTGACATATATGTCAAATTAAGGATGGGCTCACAAGTTCAAATTGGCAGATTAGTTAATTTCTATTATTTATTTTTTTCTGGATCAAAGAAACACTAAAGAAATATTTCCTAACTTGCGATCATTTCTTTCGTCTCGTACAGTAAGATCTGTTAGGATAAGAAATTTTTATATTCATGAAATGCCTGTATTAATTTACTACGATATTCAGTGACTAAGTATCTGCAACTTAATTAAATATGATTGATTTGATTATGAGAGGTGCGTACTCTGTTCACATTCAGGAGTGGGCGATTTGTGGATCTTCCGAGTCACCACTGCGCATTGCTTTGTAGGTCGATGTAAAAGAAAGCGTTCCCAACTCCTTTGCTTTGCAAACAAGTGGTCTGCTGGGCCAATTGCTATAAGGGATAGATTAAGTAAATAATTTCACTCCCTATGTCATCAGTGAGAAAAGGTTTGAGAAGAGAAAAATTGTCTGAAATTAGAGTATCAACTTTTTTATGCTATGAATCAAAGATAATTGAGCAATATCATTCTAAAACATTATTTTTTGTTGTTTTTTTTTCTTCAGAAGAGTTAACCAGAATATACGCCCGTCTTTTGTGGTTATTGAGTTTTTTGTGAATCGGATTGTACTTCTTCATACTTGCGCGTGCTAACCTGTAGGCTTTGGATGGTAGTTAGAGGGGAAGCAATTATTTTTTATTAGCACAGGCAAGCTGAATAAGTACAAAATGCTTCAAGTAATATTCAAGTAACTTCATAAGTTAGGCTACTGAGAGCTGCTCGGTCTTGGTGTTTAGAGTTATAAGAGGATTTTGACCCCTCTTTTAGCCTGGTACCCGGATAGACGTATTCAAACAGGACTGCTCGTCCTATCGGGGAGGGAGGCGCGTTCTAGCATATTTGTTGGGGGGAACTTTTAAACTTATGAAGATTCCAAGAATTTATCGTTAGAGCTGAATTATAAAAATCTAGAGACAATTCATCAAAATATCAACAAATAAAGTTGGAGATCCGGGATTTAATTTCTATTATGATAAGCAAACCTGGAAGACCTCTAACAAGCTGATTGAAGAGAGAGTATATTTTTCATGTATTATTTGCAGCTAGTATCTCTATTGGCGTCTCTGAGCTCTGAGTTTAATATCACTCGAACCTTAATGAAGTTTTCATCTGGACCGGCGTAGGTAATTGTATTTGTTAGGTCCCGGTGATTGCCTAGCTTACAGCTGCTAGATTACGTAACTGTCGATTTGACTGACTGAATGAAATTATGTTTCTTCAGAAGAATTGGCGTACTCGTTTTTAACAGATCATATTTGTCTTCGTGTCAGTTTGGAGATTATCCTGCTCCATTTCAAGTGCTTGTCGAGGGACATCACTCGTGCAAAGTATTGATTTTTGCAAAATTTGGCAGGCGTTTTTTTTTCTTGTCAAGTAGAACTCTACGAGACAAACTCTATCAGAGGTCTGAAGAAGGAGGTGGTATACTTCCGAAACTGTTACACGTTAGTTTCTTTTTGTTATTAAAGTATATCAGCCGTATCAGAAAGCTGTGTTCTTCCTTATTCAACATGGGTACAAAGCCGTATTGTCATAGGATACCTGTGTTTATAAATGATAATAATAAAGCATTATCTTACGTCCACGCAGATTAATACATACTGGTCTCTTGTTACACGTCTCATTAGTTGCAAGATATGGCAGCATGAAACATATATTTGACTTAGATTAACCCTGCTCCTGTGTTTACAGTTCATACGAAACTTACACTCACTGTGTTCTGGTCCAAATGGACCCAATTTCCCCTGTCGAGTATCAAGACTCAACGAAATCCACGCTTAACATTTTAGAACAAAATTACTGCATCTCGAGCAATTAGGTGATGAGATATCGCCTGTTATAGATCCATCTCAAATGTAAACTGTGCAATTTTCATGTAGAAAATGGTTCACTAAAACCACAACTTTTCGCCCTCCACTACTTGCCGTACGCTGACAAATATTATCATATCAGTAATTCCATTCCTTTTTTTTATATATATATATATAATTTGGAGGCACAACACGCTTCTAGATCTCGATCACTTGTCCCTCGAGCTCCACTGTCCCAAAAATTATCCCATCTAAGGGACAAAAATACGTGAACACTCCCCCCCCTCCCTCCACCATGGAATAGCCGATTCACATATAAAATACATATAAACATTTTATTTTTATTTTACCTAGTATTTTAATGAACATTTGAAGACTAAAATTACTAAGATTACTTCTTTATTAGATGGGGTATAATAGCTTTGCGTTGCTAGATTGTTTAAATTTCATCTTTTCATATATTTTCCATTGTTCAAATTCTATGGATTTTCATTGTTTATAGCTAAACCCAAAGCATGTGTACCCGTACATACAAGTTCCATTTGCTATCGCCTTGGCCTCGAACTAGCTGTTCTGTGAAGTAGAACGATTGTTGTGTAATTAGATTGTATATTGCATTAACTGAGGCGGTCTAGGTTTGTCTAGTATTCGTAGAATCCGTAATTTTATCCGCCTGATTGTCTAGTATATCATGGTGAATTTTCAGCGGAATATCTTGAAAATTTACGTTGGTACACCTATTTAAAATTTGTATATGCTGTGCCAGCTGGAACTGATGTGTGTGATTTTGTGTGTTAAATATCAAAGGCAATCCTGAAGATAGACGAGAACAACAGGTATTGAAAAATTTACTTTCTTAATCACACGATATACTCCATAAACTTTTTGACACATTTTGTGTACAAATTAAAAGTAGGTCTGTACAAAAAGCGCACATGAAGCGTCTTTTTTCTACAATATTGGTATGCAATGATGAATTAATGAATAATGTATCGTGTACACTGCGAATGTAACTCATGGGTCTCCGATATTTAATGGTACGGTTGTCATCGTAACAATAAAGTCATTCTTGTTACAATTATTTATTTTGTGCGTGTATGTGAAACAGACTTTTTGAAAAGATCCTCTTTTCGGATAAGACCATATTCCATGTAAGCGATTGGGTAAATCGGGACACTTGCAGATTTTTGGGCTTTGAATGTAACAGACGAACACATTCACGATTCAGCTAAGGTCAACGTCTTGTGCGTTCTAATAAGAATTAGATGTTTGTCCCATTCTTTATTGTTGAAACTAACAATGACTTTATTCTTAAGACGACAACAATGGCGTGATATCATCAAACCTCAGCGTTCATTCTCAGAGAGGGTTCTGATATCCACAGGCGTGGGAATTCACTTCGAATGAAGAGATGATAAATTTGCATATCGTAATGAGATAGAATCTGTCAACAGGCTAGTGTGACATAAACACACAGAGGTGTTTATGTAAACATAAGTAGCAGACGACAATAAACTCTAGCGGTGAATTAAAGAAGCAAGAAGACACACTTCTAGAAGGGAAAGAAGAAACGATTATAAAATGGACCGACAGCAAGACTAAGTCGTACCTGGGACTTGGTACCGAGCCCATCACAAATCTAAATTACAAAGAGAAGTGATCTACTAGAACATATAGCGTCAAAAGCACAAGTCCGAGATTAACCATAGGTATATTTATAATTCGGATTAAGTGAAATACTATTGTAATATATATTGGAAACTATTATAATAAACCGGTGTTGGGAAGACACAGATCAAGTCTTATCTATTCACAGTGATCCTTAAATTCCATCCTGCTCTACCAAATCTATATGACCTGCAAAGGATCATAACGAATAGTAACTGTGGTATTAACCTAAAGCGCTTTGATATTCATGACAAAACTCAGACATTTTACACGAATAATAAAGTACAACATAAACACAAAAAGTCATCAGCATAAATAGTAGCTGAACATAACTTCAAATGAAAACAATATGATTTACTTTAAATAATTTACTATATTTCTGTACTACTAATATGTACTACAAAGTTGTAAAGAAAACGACAATAAACAGAACACATTCAATACAAAACTGAATCAGAATGGCACCGTTTTAATATTAATTAGAGTCAGGAAAGACAAAACATATTAGTACTATGATCTACCCCCACCCAGTGCAGCTGGAAACTATTGCTCATTAAAAGGTGATCAGAACCTTCTGCCTCGCCAGGATAGATATGATATAAAGGTAGCTTATATTTTGACTGTTTTCAACAAGTTTTCGTTTCATTTATTAATATTCAAAATATGTTTGTTGTAACATATTTGAGAATTAAATACCTATTGATTGTTAGCATGGATTCAAATGATAGGATTTATATTTACTTTGTTGTAATATAAGAGTTTCTCATAGTGTATTAGCACTCGAATATCTACCTTAGATGCGTATGATGAATTTTCAGACTAACTTATACGGATACATTTTTCTAATACAGCTTGCCTTAATTTTCTTGCTTCTTCATTTGAAATTATTATTGCGACCTGGAAACCGCTATACATTCTCGAAATTCGTGAAGCAACAACAAAATAGTTTTAAATACCAGGAATTAGTTTGAGATTCTCAATAGAAACCATAACTATGAAGAGTGCAAACTTATAAGCCACAGAGCTGTTTTTGACAACCCTAAGTCACAGTGACTTTTTGTTCTCTTTAAGCAAAAGAACAGTCATAGTGGTTTTGCTGTTATTTTAGAAGTGTGTTGCACACAAAAACCACAAAGGATACAATTGTTTTGAATGTTAATACTCTTAGCTTAAGCTCCAAATTGATCTGACGACTGAAGTAGCAGGGAAACCGAGTAAGTTTTGAAATAGAAATTGGAGATTCAATACAGAGCACAATTTAAATATAAAAACAAGGATATTTTTCATGCTTTTTATACGTAAACATGGCTGATTCTCTGGTTATGTCTGATTTTATTTTAAATGTTTGTTCTTTGATCTTATTTTGAATTTTATTTATGTCCTTTAGACATCTAAGGCTCAGGGCGGGATGGGGTAGGTGAAAGGATAATGGAAGGTGTTAGCCAGGGCCTATGTTGAAGGTGCTATCCCGCTATTTTTCTGGTGCGACTGAGGAAAAACACTGGGAAAAACACAGTTAGGATGGTCGACTGCTGGCATTGAACTCACAACCTCCCGAAAACTACCTCAACGCTCTACCACGGAGCTAAGATGGTTCGGTACTTTGATCTTATGACCTAATGGTAGTGACTACGTAAATTACCATTTTTATGTTGTTTTATTTTTGCAACCAAATGCTCATTAACATTCTCCTTCGTGAGCCATTTCATCAATTCGAAAACATACATAAAATAAAATAACCTTTTTCTCTTTTAATATTATATTATCAGAGTTGAATCTTCAGGTAGTAGTTTTAAGTTAAGTCAGAAATGAATCCGGCATAATTAAAATTTAGGCTCCGAAGGTATCGGCATAAGTTTATAAGTTAACGAGTTCAAGATACAATAATCTCGAAAGTGTTTCCGAAATATATTTTCTTTGACAATAAGTTAAATCTGAACTGTTGTATTAAATAATAAATTAGCATTAACGACCATAATTACGCGTATATAAGCTGGTTTTATTACACTCTTAAATCACGTACATTAGCTATCCTATTTGCTGTTGAAAAATTGTATAAATTGATGGGTTTAAATTGGCATTGTTTCAGCAAAGAAAAAAAATTCCAGCTTCGGCACTGAGAAGAATACGAATATTTGTGTCATACAAGTCACTATTTCCGATTTGATGGAAGCTCAAAATTTGAATATTGATTCTGCGTCATGGTTTATGTTAAACTTCATATTTCGTTCGATGAAATAATCGTAAGTCAGTTAAAACCCGACACAGGAAAAAAAGGCGTTCTTTTCGATTGATAGTAAATGGGATAACTCTGATAATAGGATGAAACTATGTAATGAAATTTGGGGTCCGCCATTTTGAATCCAAATTGCCGTCTTTAGAGACATTTTGTAATATTTTCGTAGCCTATTAGTGATGGTGTACCATCATACCAAATTTCGTTTTTATATCTCCAGCCGTTTAGGCTGTGTATTCTATACAACAATGGGTTTTGCAGCCATTTTGGATCCAGGATGCGAATTTTTCAACATTTTGTAATATTTACTTAATCGTTTAGTGATGATGTACCTTCATACCAAATTTCGTTTCTCTAGCTCCAACCGTTTAGCCTGCGTAGTGACTACGAAAAGTCTTCGCTTTTTAGGTGAGACATACTAGTTCTTGCAGACTGAATTGTTTGCAATCTCAAGAACGAGAAATTAAATACGAAATGGGTATTATTAGTCGCCGTGGCTTAATGGTTGAGAGCTAGCCTCTAGTATGTGGGCAATGTGGTTAGTAAACGCTGAGTGGGTGTTTTTTTTCTCGGGGTTCTCCGAGTTTCCTCTCAGTTTCTTTATTCCACCAATTCTACTACCATTATTTTTCTGACCTGAACCAAAGTTGCCTGAATGCATTATAAATAATTCAAAATTCAAACGAAACGTGTATTACCCAACATTTTATGATATGGACTTTACACCGCTTTTCAAATAACAAGCTCACTTCTCACGTGTTTTAGCGGCGCAGCTGGATTTCTCGTGTAACCAATAGATAAACCTCATATTGTTTTGGAGCTATATTAATTAACCTTCTTCGAGCATTTATAATTGCCTACATGTATTTGAAATACAATCATATACAGCAACGGATTTAAAGGTTTTGTTTTAATTTAACATACTTTTATTTCAATGGATGTATAATTAACATCTCTTGAACGAATTATCTGTTACTTTAAACTGGCTCACATCACAGGTCCGAACCACTATTTCAGCAATACATTCTTCTGTAATAGTGACAGGTTATACTTCATTCCAACAACGTGAGAACATTTCACATAGCTACACTTAATTCCACATTAAATTAAGTAGTAGCATATTAAATAAGATCTTGGGTTTGGAAGAAGGGGGAGGGAGGGGGAGACTATGTATGATTACCTAAATCGAATAGAGGGTCTCGCGATTTTAATATGAAGCGGGTCTATTTCATCCACGGGGAACCACTGGTATGCGTGCTGTGTAAATACAACTTCCAAATCACTGTTTACAAGTTGAGACAGTGTGGTTCAGTATGTAGAATGTGGACTTGCTGAGTAAAGGACAGGTGTTCAATTTCCAGTGCGTTGAATTTTTTCCTCTTTTATTTTGAGTTCATTTTTGCAATTTCATATTTATTATTAATATGCTTCCTTGAATTTTTTGGTTAGACTAGGTTAAACCTTAAAAAGTTAGGATAGGTTATATTTAAGTTGTTGTTTCTTTATCTAGGTTTCATATTCCGATCACGAGACGATCGTCAATCGAAGGAATCTCGATGATAATGTGTGTGCTTTGGATTACAAAACGTTGCATCAGTCAGCGAAGAAATAAGCTGACAACGAGGAAATTGCAAGGAAGAGAAGTTAACAGCAAATAGAAAAAAAAATCGAGGAAACATAATACGTACAAAAGACAGGACAATGAAAAACCAAGTTGAATGGGAAGAAACAAAAGATAGTTGTGGGTTGCGATAAACTAGAACAGACAAAAGATGTGTATTGATAGTATTCAGTCGGAAACAATGAAACAAAAACATTATTGTTCGAACAACTTGAAGAGCAAAAGAAGTTCTTTCAGTAACTAAGCCAAAATCAATATATTAGGAAAGGAGGTGATGACACTGCTTCCAACATATATTAATCGGCATTGTATAAAAGAGCGGAAAACGGTGACTTTCTTGTCAAACGGGACGTGCAAATATGCACTCTGATTTTAAAAGTGCTTTCATATTAAACACAACTAAGATCTTTATTTCCTTATTTTAAATTATATATTGATCAAAAATGCAAGTTTGTGCTTTAATCCTTCTCAAAAGTTTAAGGCAAATAGAAATAGCATTGTTTTATGTTTATTTTAAGAAACAAAATCTGAATTTTGACGTATACCATTAGATGCAGTCAATTCTAAAGAATAACCAGATCTATATTATGCAAACTTAACCCAGTTGGATTTGCAATTTCGAAGGTTCTGGGTTCGACTACAGGGGCGACAAGCCTAACTGAAGTTATCCTAGATTTTGTTCAGTCTCATCAGGCAAATGCCATTTTTAAGTTCAGGCTCTGCCCGACTTTTTTCAACATCCCTTTCCCTCCCCTATCCACAGCCATAGATACATCAGGCAATTGATAACTTCAAATACATTCAATTACTATATTGGTCCGCGGTGGTTCAATTGCAAGAACGCTCACTTCTGGCGCTAGGGGTCGTCAGTTCGATCCCTGCTCATGCCATGTGGGCTTTATGACGAATAAACACCCTATGAGTAGGTTTTTTCGGGGTTTTCCAGTTTCCTCCTACTTTCTTCATTCCACCAATTCATCCCGTCAGTAGCCATCAGACCTGAGCTAAAGTTGCCTAAAGACCTTAAAAATTAAATTCATAATCAATTCCTATATTGTTGAGTTACAGTATCTGACCTTTTGGAATGAAACCGCTTGGGAAAATGGGACTGAATAGCTCTAGTAGAAAATAGGCTAGTTGCATAATCCGCAATGTCTTAAGTCTATATAAACTAAACTAATAATAAATCCCAATGCGGATTCATAATTTAAATACGGGTACTCATATTGACAATGTATTTCAACTCAATTTAGTTGTTGTTCCTATGCTCTATTGGCGTCTATGGCGATTCTCACCAATTCCAATATCAGCTGGAGTGAAAGACATTCTCGTAGCTCAGTTATATATATATGGTAAAATATTGTATGTGTCAGCACACGTGAACTCCATGCTGACACATAAAAATATGTACTTTAATTAGTTTAAAATCTGATCAAGAATGAAAATACACGGGAAAATAAATGTCAATGCGAAACAGTTGTCTTCATTATCAATCTATGATTATATTAAAGAAAAGAAACGAAAGACTTGCTTATGTGAATTAGAAAGTATGACATTTACGTAGACAGTATGGATTTTCATCACATCAATTTTTGTTTCATGTGTGGAAGGTCGTATTTGAGCTTTGTTCGGGAGGGACCAGGTATTGCTGAGAGGTGTTAAGGTTGTAGAAATATAACTGAAAATAAGATTCTTTTGAAATGAGAGAAATTCGAAACTGAGACGACTACCCGGCTATTGCTCGCTGCTTAAACTATTGTATTCCATACGTTGCAACTCGCAGATGTAATTTAATAAGTTTAAGCTTGCTTGCCTTTTCGTATTGTATAAAACGGGAGGACAGTTTTAACCATATTCTTTAGTTAGAGCAAACCATGACATTGAATTTCGTAAATGTTTTGTCCTCGAAACTACTAATAGAAGAGTCTTTGTTGGAGAAGAGAAAAGAGATGTTATCTCAAAATGGAACAAGATTTCTTAGTTTGACTTCAGCTGCATCTCCCAAGTGCAATTTTTCCGCGGTTTTCCTGCTCCCTCCCCTTTCACTCTCAATGTTATTGCATTAAACAATAAAGGCAATGGAATGAAATTCTATCTTCGCCGATGAAAGCTGCTGTGTATTTCATGAAAAGAAAAGGAGACGCCGCCCAGGGAACGATTCTTCCGTTTTTGGTGTAATTTTAAAAGAAACTCAAAGCATTCCATTTTTGTTTCTTGTAGAGAGCATGAAATCAATACAGAAACCTATATTACGCAGTAGTTTGAATCATTTTCCTTCCCTTTTAACATGCTATATGAAAAGAACTGGTGACATTTTGAAAGTTCCTCAATCGTATGTAGGCCTATTAAAATCATATAGGTACAAATAAACTTAGATGCCAAAATTTTAGAGACACTTTTCTAACGATGTATCCATCCTGGTACATCCATGCAAGTTCTGACATGAGTTATGTTTGTTGGGTGTGGCTGGAAAGGAATGTGTAAGGAATGTGTTTCGTAAGTTCTGAATTCGAAGAGTGTAGGTGATAATGGAAATCCTCCAAGTCAGTAGAGTTTCCATTGGATCAATTCTGTTATGCGTACACGCTGCAGTGTCAAAACTTTTGTACACGTTGCTAGAAACTCGCAGTAATGTTCCGCGGAAGTTTTAGTATTTCATGTTGTTTCATTGGAATCAAGAAAAATCGCAGAGACTCTTCGTATGCTGAAGTGGATTGATTCAGTTATCAGTTCTACACATGCGCAGAATGAGAAAACGGTTTTTTATCGTAGCCTTGAATGCAATTCTGATCAATTATTTTCTGCCGCCATCTTGACTACTTCTGATTTTAAAGGAAATGGAAAATATTATCAGTGAATGTGAATTCCGATCCCTAGTTGGCAAATACAAAAGTGGTTAAAATATGTCGTGAATCGTGGGATCAACTTATTTTATATCTTCGAGGCTCACGCAACGCATTTCTGACATTCAATACTGTTTTGATCTAGTGACTTTTATGCGTGGCGCTTTAGTCCAGTTAGTAAAACGTTGGACTTGTAACTAATCAACCTGTGATCTGATCTCGCTCAATATTCCCTTGCTGCCAGTATTCTTTAAAACTAAGTGGTGGTTGCTTTTATTAGACAAGCTACTGGAAATGACCAGGACATGCCAAGCTACAGGTTGCCTAGCTCTTTTCTGGAATGTCTCCGAAATTGTTAACAGTTTGAGTATTTGTGCCATCATGCCGGTATAAACCATCCCCACTGGAAACTTAGGTAGCTTAAACGTCTGGTGGAAAGATATCCTTTGTATGTTGTGCACTTGTCCCGATGGTTTCAGTTTTTTTTTACTCGTGGTCCTTGCAAACTTTAACAGAATACATCTACGCTATTACAAATACAAATGCATTAAAGACAAGTAAATAATGTCATATTACTTTCCATTTCGCTGTTTCAAAGGCTGATTAGGTTAGTGCCTTGGACACGTTTTCAAAATATAAAACAATGAGATCGCTATGAGCAAACTATAAAAATGCAGTGCTGTAACTCCACATATTATCATGTATCGTGCAAATGTCTTTAGACGTCAATGCAGTATTTCTAAGAGTATATAACAGCGTTTAATATTAAGTTATACATTGAAACTTGATATTTTGGACGAGTTTAAACCGTAGTACTGTGATCACCCATACAATTATTTTATTTTATGGATATTTTGAACATTTCGCCACGTATATTACTAACAGTTTGCAACACTGAATACTGTGCTTCGCAGATGAAGTTTTTCATCGTTATGGGGTATCAAATATCAAATGTATGGACGTAATGTCGTTTGAAACACTCAAACATCATATTAAGACGACAACATTGACAACCCAGTGACAGTAAAATTTAAATCCTATCATTACAAATCACCCCCTAACACAAAATTTTATGTTAATTCATCATTTAAAATTTTACCACAAAAAATATTGTTTACTACTCAAACAAGACATTTTGGGGCACCAACCTGGAATTCCTGGATCTCGAAAACCAAGCACAATTCAACATATGATCTATCTATCTACCCATATATATCTATGTATGTATGTATGTATGTATGTATGTATGTATCTATCTATCTATCTATCTATCTATCTATCTTTATATATCTATCTATATATATATATCTTTATCTATCTATCTTTATATATATATATATATATTTTGAATCGAGTAAATGATGGCGATAAGACTATTTAATGATAACTTTTAACCGATAAATTAAACTAGAATTTGGTTGTTGTGAGTTGACTTGTATCAATAGTATGGTTAAAATGTTATATCATTGAGTTTTCAGGGTTACCAACCTAGAATATGTTTTTTTTATATACATATTTACTAGCACGACTACTTCTATTTATTGGATATTTGATATCCGTAACTATGAGAAACATTGTATGTGAAACACAGAATTCAATTATGGCCACGGTGGCTCAGTTGGTATAGCGCTCACCTCCGGTGCTAGGGGTCGTCGGATCGATCTCTGCTCATACCATGTTGGCTTTGTGGTGGACAAAAACCGTGTGCGTGGGTTTTCTCGGGGTTCTCCCGTTTCCTTGCACTTTCTTCATTCCACCAATTCATCCCATCATCATCCATACAGCCTGAGTGGCCTTAAAATAAATTAAATCAATCAATATAATACATTTACACAAGTACAGACATCCACGTGTTCCATGTTTTTATAGTAAAATTGAAAATATAGTAGATAAGCCCCCCCCCCCCAAGCAAATAAAAATGGGTGCAGCAAACAAGGCCAGGAGAACATTCTGGACGCCTGGCAAAAGCCCGTCCCGCAACCCCAGAACTCAAACATGGTATTTTTATTCAATAGCATTACCATTACGCGCAGATGGTACGGAATTTCCTGAATTGCAACTTTCGGGGTTCCTGGATTGGGAGATGTTCTTATCCAATTGCTTGATCTGCTAAATCTTCAGACCTTACTTCATTTAACGTCTTCCTGTGGATTTTTGTCAATTAAGTGTACGTGATCTTCCAGGCTGCTACATTTATGCTGCTACATTGATAACGAGACCCTTAAAATGTTGCCAAACGTATGGTCTGAGATAGAGTACGGATTGGATGTCTTTCATGCCACTAATGGAGCGCATACTTTTACACAAGACGTGTAAAAATATTTTGAGTTACTGGATACGACGATGAATTTATTAAGAAATATTTTTTTTATAGATGATGGGGTTATTATTCTTTCTGTTTACAGTAGGGTGGTCGAATTCTGGGCGGCGTTTAAAAGTGCGTATTGCAGTTTTTTTCTATGCCTAGCAAGATGTGTATGTAATTTCACTTGCTACTTCCATAATGCGACAGTTACTACAAAATTAGTCCTGAAAGAGAGAGAGAGAGAGACTACTGTGTCTTGCATTGCATAGTTTTCAGCAGGACTTTGTATTTTGTTTCCTGTAATTCTGTCCCGAAGGGAATTACAGGTATATGGTAGGCATACTTTGTTTAATAATGTTATGTTACGTCTCACTATATTTGTATTTGCTGTGAGATATGGAGCTTGGTATTATTTAATGGCAATTGACTAACAGTGTGCCACTGTACTTTTTTTTGGTAAGTGGTGTGAGAGATTTAAGCTTGTTTCAACTCGAAGTGATTATTCTGCGCGGTGCGCAGAATTGTACCTGTGCTTATGGTTACATTATGTTACGAGATAAGAATGCACCATATGTCAGTCGTCAAATTTTTTCTTATAAAATATCTTTCTTGTGTGTTTAATACTAAGAGACTTGACTAATTTTAGTTTAAGGAATTTTGTCTATGTGTTATGTTTTAAAAAAAAGCAATAAAACTTCGGTGAAGAAAAGTTTTTCGGACATCATGTTTTAAAAATTAGCAAAATATATAGTAGACTCGCGATTATCCAAGTTAATTGGAACTAAGACTACCTCGGATACGAAAAACACTCGAAAAGTAAGGTCGTCTTGGATTAATAGGTTACAAAACTTAACGATCATTAGCAGGACTGAATGAAATCAGTGTTTATTTAATACGTAAATTATACTAGTGAGATAAACAATAGGTTTCGTAAATTAAAGAACGGCGTGAAACATACTGTCACAGTGACACTTCAGCTGACTATCAGCGAGCACGAGGTGAGCAAGGTCGTAGTTTCGCGAAGGTGTAATAAGTCCATCGCGCGGATCGGTTTGGTTAACCTGAAACCTCAGTTAACCACACGCCTTATAGAGAATGATTTGTTGCACAACAAAATAAAAGGATATCGAAGTGTTTAAGTCTTCAACACAAAGTTTGTATCACTTAATTTCGCAGAAGTACAATTCGGGATAATCAGGCAGAAGTTTCTGTAAAAAAAACTGTCCGTTATGGTTAGTCAAGTCCTAGTCTTATCCATCATTATCGTCCTCTACATCATTTCCAGGTTTTCCACCGTGTATTCCAGTAGCCATTACATCAAATCGGCATGACCACTCAGCATCCGATATTATATCATCTGTAGAAGTTCCTTCAACACTGTAGTCGTAGACACTCAAGCCATCTTCGTCATCTCCAGTCAGTGCTTCTATTCCCCGGAAATATTTTGTTTGCTACTCCTCAATAGAGTTAATTGCTGGAGAGAACTCTTCCTCTCGTGACTTTTGTGACATCCCTGGGTTCGAAGCAGGTACCTTCGTGATTTCCACCTTGATCGATTGACCTCCAAACGGACGATCAAAACGCTGTAAGCCCGCGAATACATGGCCCATGGTTTTCTACATAAAAGGCACTTTGAAGCGTCGTTCTTCGATGGTTGGGGTCTTCGCAATCACTCAAAACGTTATATTCGACAATTTTTGGAAGCTTATCAAAACTTATCAATAATTTAGTTCCTTCTAAGCGGTTTGATAAAGGCTTTACGCTAACGTAAACACTTCGCGTAGTGACTAGTGAGCGGCTCAAACGTCATTCATGATGAAAGTTATAATAAGCAAAATATTTCTCTCCAAACATGGTTCGGCAGCACCACCGCTCTAGCTGCATCTCTAGCTGCCTGCCCGTTCACTTCAAAAAGCATTATTTGCAGCGTACACATTTGCTTCCTAATTCCGGGGCTAGATGCAGCACAAAACGTCCTTTTCAGTCAGTAAATTTGGAGGATTGGTATAGGAAAAGCTGAATATTTCGAAGAGCTTTAGGAAAAGAATGTTGGTTGTTGCGTACCATTATCTAAGGCAAACACAAAGGTAAGTCGGAATACAGTGGAGTATCATTTCACGAAATTCCGACAGACAATGAACATCGATGTCTTAGTATACACTCGCGATGAGATAGGTCTACGTGTAAACATAGAGAAAACAAAATACATTATAACAAGCTGAAACACAGAAGAGGAAGGAAATAAAAACAAAATAATTACGAATGAGAACATTAAACCAATTCAAATGCCTGGAAGCAAATGTAACAAGCAAGAACAAGGTCACAGAAGAAACAAAAAGTTGCTTAGCATCGGGGCAACGCATATTTCTATTGAGTCCAAAAACTTCTAACATTGCGATTAAGTTGAAATTAAAAATATACAGAACGGTTATTCTGCCGGTAATACTTTATCGTTGCGAAAGTTGAAGTATAACTCTAGGAGATAAATATAAATTGCCTGTGTTTGAAAATAACGTGTTGACAAAGATATACGAGATAACTGGAGAATAGAGGCGACTGTTTAGTAAAGATTCGCTGTACGATTCACCCAACGTTGTAAGAATAATGAAATTACGACGGCTAAGATGCGAAGGCAATGTAGCTTGGATGGGGAAGAACAAAGAGTATATTCTTGGTTGGAAAATAGAAGGAAATGAGGCCATTGCGAAGATTGGAACTTCGTTGGGATTAGATCAGAAAATATCTTCAAGAATTAAGTGTTCGTGATTACGACGTTCATAATATTGTGAATCAAATTACTTTTTTAATTTATATCACAAAGTTAGACTGAGGTAATACCATTTACTGAGGAAAAACACACTGAGGTATTTTTTTTTTATAGTATCGCCTTATTTTTCATTGAACGGGTTTGTAATTTTGCATACATTCAACGAATATTGAAAAACAATATCATTACATACTTTTCCTTAATTCATAATGGTTCATTGTGTCCTCAACTCTTTTAACGTTAATTTAACTCATTTTTCGACGTCATTTATAATGATGAAATTTTGTACAGCGACGTAAGTTGGGTGAAAATAGAATATTTCATTGTTACTTTCATTTATGTCTATATGTTTATATATTTTAAAAGCATATATTTTTTTTTAGTAAGGAGCATCCTTATGCTAAAAAAAACCGGCCCGCGACGTCGTTGCGTTTAACTGGTTGCAGAAGACTTTAGAATTTTGGTGACACGATCGGGTTGAGAAAAAACATCCGAAAACCGAAATAACTTGAAAAAATATTTTTCTTAAACAATTCGTAGTGAAAAATAAAAATAAAGAACTTTTACTTATGCATGACTAAAAAGAAAAACATGGGGTGCGCCAATTGAAGAATTTATAAAATGATTGGATTGTATATAAAAGCGCGCCCCCTCATGCTTTTCTTTTAGTCATGCATAAACATTTTTTTTTTTACTTTTTATCCCGAATTGTTTAAGAAAAGTATGTTTTAAAAATGTTTTTAAAATTATTTTTTAGTACTGTACAGTATTAGTCATAGATTGTTATTTCATTATGTCCCTGTGGCGTTATTTGTTATGGTTATATATTGTAGTCTCCCATACTACGGTACATTATTGAGTATCGTCGCCAGGTACTATCCAATAGTGAAAGCAACGCTAGAACTATAGTTTCTTCTAGAGAAATCTTTCGCGGGCGGGGTGGGGTTCACGGAGGGGGAGTAATTTTCGTGTTCTGGAGGAGTAAAACCCCTCTTATTACCCTTTGAATATATTTCGAGGCCAGATTTTTTGATCTTCCCTTTGTCATGGACTTGAAGTTATTATTAAAGCTTTATTGACTAAGATAAACCACTGCAATTTTTATTTATCAGCATTTCTCTTCACTCGCATAATTGGAAAATATGAAAATAACGAAGGGTGACTTCTGCTCACACTTAATTTTCATGTAGAAGCCACTATATTTGTGTTTTACTTTGGAACAACCATTCTGTGTTCTTGCAGAAATCAAAATTCCATATTGCAACGGCATCAGTTAATGATTTAGGAAAGCAGAACAATTCGGCAATATCCTCGACTGCGCCTGCCATCTAGCGGCCAATCCGCTGCGACAGGCTATACGCGATTTCTGCTTGATTGTACAGGCAGCTAGAGATGCAGCGGGCGGTGGGAAGCACTAACAGTAGTTCCAAGAAACGACTTGAATTGGTGAAGATGATTTGCAGACTTCAATATTGGCAGGTCAACACTTCACGAATTTCTCTTTCTCGTTTAACTTTGTGTTTCCTGACACCCTTTCTTCTTTCTTTCGAAGAAGTAAACAAGAGGCGTTGCTACTTAACACAGTGCTCAAAAAATCTTTTCTGTTTAGTGACGGAGATTGTTAAGCTTATAGCGTTTAGCACGTCCTCGTTTCCTTTCTACTTCTATATGGCATATTTCTGATCCGTAACTAACAATCGAGTTTCCGTCGATGTTAATTTATCTCATTTTCCAAAGTCATACAATGATGACATTTACTCAGTGACGCAAGTCGGGTGACAATATAATACTCCATTGTAACTTTTATATATTTTAAAAGCATATTTTAATTATTATTTTTTAATATGAACTTCTTTATCCTAAAATAAATACTAGCCTGCAACGATTTTGTTTTAGACTGGTTGCAGAACATTTTAGGATTTGGGTCACAAAATATTAGGTTAAGAAAAAATATCCGAGGAACGAAATAATTTAACAAAGTAATTAAAATTATTTAAAGACATACATTTCTCAAACAGTTCGTACTAAAAAGTAAAAAAAAAAAATATTATTTGTTTATGCATGACTAAAAAGAAAAGCACACGGCGCGCCAATTCAAGAATTTATAAAGTGACTGTATATTCTCACTTTACGTAAAGCGCGCCCAATGCTTTTGCTTTCAGTTATGCATAAACAAAATCATTTTTTTTTTACTTTTTAGTACGAATTTTTTAAGAAAAGTATCTCTTTAAAACGTTACTTTTTTCTATAATTTCTTTGTTTAGGCATGATGTCTCCCATAATACTTTTCGGGGATAATCTCGTTTCCAAGGGGCAAAAAAAAAACGACTGTCAGTTCGTCTTCTTGCACACGACAACTTGCACCCTTCAAAGTCAGACTCATTATAGCAGTTATTTACACCGAGAAAAATGTATCTCACTTGCTTTCTTAACTCATATGATCTTACTGGGAAATAACGCTTGGGGCTGATATGATGGTGGAAACTTCCTCTTCCTTCCTTTGCTTTAACTCGAAAGGAAGGTTGTGAGAAAGGGCTCCTTTCCGACTCGAAACTATTCCTTATGTTTTCTTCCTCATGCACGTTTTTTTTCCTTCTAGAAGAACTCGATACTTTTACCTATTTAGCTAAAAGTATTTATTAGAGATTCGCAGGATTGATTCGAAACTGATGATGGCTTAATACTTATTTCGGATTTTTTTGTTCCAGTCCGTGTATCGTGGTGCCAAAATTTAAAAAGTTGTTTCTCTCGGTTTAATTTCCGCTAAATATGTATTTCCTTTCTTAGTTATTAATGTCCAGGATGTTCCAGTCGGGGGACACTGGCGAAGACAAAATATACGAATAAAAAATACAAAATGAAACAACTTAACGCTCTGAACCAGGATGAAAATAATAACCGAGTACAATGCATAAATATAAAATTGACGAGTTTAAGAAATGGTTATTAAAGAATCCGATTGCTCCTCTCCACACTGTAGTTTATGCAACCCACTCTTCTGGACGGGTTGCCTATCCGTTGTCTTGAAGTTTGAAGGAGAAGAAGTTATAAACGAATTAACCATCTTATCTCTTTTGACCTTGTGAATAACCTTTTATCTGCCGGGCCCATCAGGAACATAATACCTGTTGAATATCTATTATATCTTCAAGTATTAAGTATACCAACAGTACAGGAAAAGCAGGAACGAAAATAATTTCGTTACCATTAGTAATAATATACCAGACGGAGATTAACAGAACAAAAATTAATTATTTACAGGACATCAAAATTCAAATAAAAATAATCAGAATAATATAAATAACTTATATGCAGCTTTTCGGTCATTATGTCCTCCCATTTGTCTGTTTCGTCTCTCTCATTGCCTGCCAGAGAATTAAGGAATTGTTTCATTGGCTTAATAAAGCCTACCCAACAACCCTCGGGTTCTAATTGATTAACTCGCTTTTCTTCGCTTGTCGTGGGATCTGCGCTCCCAACTTGGGGATTTTGGGGGGAACGCGTCCCCTTTTTCGTAACCAGACTGTCTGCGAGACCGCACAGCCATGGTGTCGATCTGCACCCTCCCACGGAAGGCTATGCTCCCAAAGGGGAGGTTTGCCCCATTTATTGTAAACTACTCTTGATCATACACCTTCATACAAAATTTCGTTTCGCAAGTTTCAGTGGCGGCCATTTTGGATCCAAGATGGCGACTTTTTGAACATTTTCTTATATTGTCGTGACCTACTTGTGATGGTACACCTTCATGTAAAATTTCATTTATCTAGCTCAAACGGTGTGGAAAATTGATTTTTAAGGTCCGCCATTTTGGATCCAAGATGACGACTTTTTGAACATTTTCTTATATTGTCGTGACCTACTTGTGATGGTACACCTTCATGTAAAATTTCATTTATCTAGCTCAAACGGTGTGGAAAATTGATTTTTAAGGTTCGCCATTTTGGATCCAAGATGGCGTCTTTGGATACATTATGTCACATCTTCGTAATCTACCTAGTGATAGATTCTTCTTCTTAGTGATAGTGTACCTTCGTACCAAGTTTCATTTCAGTAACCCATCCGTTTCGGCTATTAACTCTACAACAATGGGTTTGGTGGTCATTTTCAATTCAAGATTGCGACTTTTTCAATATTTTGTAATATTTTTCTAAACTAGTCTTGGTCATACACCTTCATACCAAATATTGTATCTCTAGCTTCAATGATTTGGAAATTGGGTTTTGGGCGGCCATTTTGGATCCAAGTTAACGACTTTTTGAACATTTTCTTATACTGTCATGACCTTCTTGTGATGGTACACCTTTAATGTAAAATGTAAATTTATCTAGTTCAAACGGTGTGGAAAATGTTTATTTTGGCGGCCATTTTGAATCCAAGATAGCGACTTTTCCAAAATGTTGTAATAGTTTCCTAAACTACTCGTCATAATATATCTTTATACCAAATTTGGTATCTCTAGCTCAAACGGCGTGGAAAATGAATTTTATGTGCGTCATTTTGGATCCAAGATGGCGGCTCTGGATACATTGTGTAACATGTTCACAGCCTACAAGTGATGTTGTATCTTTGTACCAAATTTCATTTCAATAGTCTCAACCGTTTAGCATGTGTATTCTATAGAACAATGGGTTTGAGGACCATTTTGGATCCAAGGTGGTGACTTTTTCAATATTTTGTAATATTTTCCTAAACTACTACTGATAATACACCTTTATGCCATATTTCGTATCTCTATCTCAAACGGTGTGGAAAATGGATGTTTAGCTTCCACCATTTTGGATTCAAAATGGCGACTTTTAGAAAATTTAAAAATATTTTCGTAATCTACTAGTGATAATGTACCTTCATACCAAATTTCAAATCAATAGCCAAAGCGGTTTACGCTGTGTATTCTACACAACAATGGGTTTGTCAGCCATTTTGGATCCAAGATGGCGACTTTTTCAAAATGTCGAATTTTTTCCTTTACCTACTGATGGTCCTACACATTCATACCAAATTTGATGTTTCTAGCTCCAGTAATTTGGCCTGGGAATTTTGATCAGTTAGTGAGTGAGTGACCATGGGGCTATATGAATCAGTTTTTTTTAAAAGGGTGTAAGTTTTATTTTTTGCGAAATTGATTTTTTTTTTTTTTTTGCGTTTCGCGGAAAATTGTATTTTCATTTGAAAGCCCGTATGTTATTTGGAGTTTTTTTTTAATGGGCGTAGGTCAGTATGAAAGTAAAGGAACAGCTGTTTGACCAGATGACGTACGCCCTTGAAAAAGAAATGGTTGAATACTGGTCACATGTGAGCAATAGTGTTTGTAATCTGCATAACCTCAAGTCACATTGCAGTGTCGACATTGCACTGCAGTAGTTCATAATGGATGACGTAGTTATTGGAAGCCCTCGGAAAAGAAATGTGCAAAATAAAGCCTCTTATAAAGTAAACGAAGTGAAGGAAGCTCACTTAAAAGGACAAGCCTATATGTAAATCACTCTGGAAGAGACGTTCCAGCAAAACAGCCAGAATTTCATTGCAGGTAAGGGAGTTTAATTAATTTTCAATATAATTAATAGATATTGATGTTGTAAACACACTTACCATCAACTTAGTATTATTTTGCAAAGCGAACTTTCGTTGATAGAATCCCACTTGCTTCACACAACAAAATATGACTAACCTAACCTAACCACTGCATGGCGCTGTATAAGATCCGAGTGCGTTTAATGCTGAAGTACCGGTTAAGCCATGTTGGAAAATCCCGACATAATGTCTGTATTAACCATGTAATGCTGTAACTGACCTATTGTATTTCTTTTGTTTAATTGGAAAAGCTTGAATCATTCGAGTGAGGGTGTATTGTTTGTATTTGATGACGTCATTGCAAAAGTAAAATGGATGTCAACTTTGGGTTCTGGTTTCTTTCTTTTATTTATTTTCGACTCAGGGTAAAATGTTACGGTTCTAAACTAAAATCAGTGTAGGCCTATCACTAACTTGGGCTTTTCTTTTCTGTTGTAGCTGCTCGAAGAAATGTCTGCAAAAAAATTGGAAATGACGACTCCCTGGATATATTCACAAAATTTTACAACATCCCGTCCAAAAATGAACAGGATTTATATCTTCAAGGACTGATTGATACCATAGATGTGCACCAAAGGCACCTAAGTGAAAAGGAAGATGTTGTTCATAAGGGAATAAAATGTACGTCATTTTCTTACCGTGTAATCGTAGGAGCAACAAGACGAGAGGTATGTTTCCGTGCTTCTCTATCTGTGTTTGCTGTAAGTGAGAAAAGAATTCGAAGGGTTCGTCAACTGAAACTCCTAGATCGCACACCTGAGGACAAAAGGGGTAACGTATTAGCAATACTTTGTCCTCTGAAATTCATCATGCAGTGAGCGAACATATCCAATCTTTCCCTTTTTTAAAAAAAGTCCCACTATAGTGGAAAGAAAACATACTCTCTCAGTGCGGAACTCACAGCGAAACAAATGTGGAAACTATTTAGAGAAGAAACCCCACAAATGAAAGTTAGCCAAAAATTTTAACTATAAGTTTGGGCGTCCTCAGGTCGATGCGTGTTGCCTTTGTGAAGAATTAAGAGTTAAACAAAAAGTCTTCATCTGAATGAGGTTGCTAAGAGGGTAGCAGTAGCAGAACTGCTAGTCCACAAAAGAAGCAGCAACAAATTTTATTCTGCTCTGCAACGTGAAAGGTCAGAGGATGGCAAAAAAGAAAAACATGTACCATCACTGGCGTTTGATTACATGAAAACCATGAGCCTGACCAAAGTTCCTGTGCAAGATCTGTATTATTTACGGCAGCTTTCTGGTCATGTATTCGGCATACATAACATCAGGGATAATACATCACATATTTTCCTTTATCACGAGAGGATAGGGGGGGGGGGGAAGGCCCGAACGAAGTTTGTTCATTTTTACATAAGTTCCTCAAAACAGTCCTTGATCTCTTTACGGAATTACGCTTGTTTTGTGACAATTATGCCGGACAAAATAAAAATCAGTGTCTTTCAAGGTTTTGTTTATATTTGATAGACTCTGGACGGTTTGATAAAGTTGTACAGTTTCTGTCCCCCTCCGTGGGCATAGTTTTATGCCTTGCAACCAGGATTTTGAAATTATTTCAAAATCAATGCAAAATCATGACCGTGTGTTCACTGTTCATGAAATAACAGAACTTATCATAAACAGTTCTTCCAAGGCTAATAAGTTCACTGTGCATGAAGCTGTGGCAGATGATGTGTTGGATTTTAAGAAATGGCGAAAGATTTATTACAAAAGGTCATGTATATCAAAAGAAGAAACGATGCCGAAAAATGTTCATATTTATCGCAATGTCAGAAACTAGTTCTCAATATGTATACAATTACTATGTCTTTGAAATAATTACCTATTTTCAGAGATTTTTCTTATATTTTTACTCCTTTAATTTTGATATTTTTTTTTTAAAAAAAGGCGATATTTTCAGATATTAGATTACTTTATAATAAAAACTTTACTTATTGTCATTTCAACTTGAAATGTTTAACATTAGTACAAAAACAACTTTTTTATTAATTAGTTAATAAAAATTTATCACCTAACAACGATTAATGATTTTATAATTGTTTTTATTCCTGAAAAACTTTAGTATTGGTGACTTACGCCCTTTACAAGAAACGGTTCATATATTATATGGATGTAAGAGGCCTAAAATATTATCCCCACAGCCTCTTCTAGGTTGAAAACAGTGGCAACAAAAGAAACGTAAGATTGAGACGCTTTGCTGTGCATGTATATGTTAGTTCGTCATAAAGGTATTTACCACTCAACATTCCTTTTTTAATATTCTTTATATGCATTATTTAATGGTCTCGTTTGTACTTAAAATACCGACAGAGAAACGTAGCACGAACTCTATTACTTTAGTTAATAATTATTTATGGCAGTTTATGAGGACACTGTGACCTCGATATTTTATAGCTACAAAAATAAATATATATTAATCGTCTGCCTCCCATGTCCAGCGAGTAATTTCTACAATTAAAGACATTGCTGGAAAATGAACACATAGACCTATCCGCCATATTCTTTTCTACATATCCTGCAAATTACAAGTCAGCATCTCTATTCGTTAGCTTGTTAGAGGACTTTGTTTAGCGCAAGGACACATAACATGCATACACAATTTTCAACACACTTTCATGCAAACTTTGAATTCTATCAGGTTAGTTAACAGTTTTCAAACCTGATTCCATGCTCTTTATACTGGTGTCATTGACATAAATATTATTTCAAAAACTCTTTGGTAACATAGAACCTAAATCTTTACCAGCTCTTTACCGAAAATGCAATTTTTGATCTATGTGCCCTTTTTTTTTCGGAAATGTCTTCAATTATAAGCGTTAGTAGGACTCGTATGTCTTATAAAAAAAGATCCTGACTTCCAAGCCAATGGTGTTCAAACTGTAACTACTTCTTATAACAAAGATTCTCTATGAATCATTTACTTCCATGTACCATTTCATAAAAATCTACGTTTTAATACTCCGGATTGCAGGAAAAAAATATTTGTTTGGTCGGGGATCGAACTTCCATACCCACTTAGTTGCAAAGCAGCCAGTGTACCATATTATTCGCAGTGGAGAATGTACTTTATTCTACTTTTTTACTTTAATTGTTATTCTTGACCATACTTCCAGAGTGTGAGCTTATAAAAAAAATGATTGTACTTGCAAATCGGGATTTAGAGAATTCTCATAGGCTCGAGAGGTATCCCTGCAACAGATATCCCTGTAGTCCTCTTATGGACAATTTTTGATACAAATAATTATTTAAGAAAGAATTCTGCCACTCGGGCTCTTACATAGTAGAAGAAGGAAAAGTTCGGAAACAGGCTTACTCTTTAGAAAGATAAATTTCTCAATTGCCTGCCCTTTTTTTATGGAACCCCCTTACACATATCCTTTGCGACGAATCAAGAACTTAATAGAATGCGCATTAGTCTGCTGGGTTCATCGAAGTGCACTACGAAAATTACGACAGAACACAAAATGTATATTTTCTCAAATTAAATATTTCGGAGACGCACAAATTAATATAACGGAAATGAAAGTAATGTTTAGAATTGAAAATGAAGAAGTCGTACCTTGGACAGATTTCTGTCTCTTTGAGAAATATATCCTCAGAAGAGTGGAAATTCCCTCAGTTTCTTAAGGTTAGATTTTGGCCGGTTTCTATCCCAATTAAGCTTTGTAATTTTCAGAGAGATCTGATTAGTCGAAATGCTTAACGCGAACTGCCACGCAACTAGCTTCTGCAAGCGTATAATCTAGAGCACAATAGCAACAAAGAACTTTTCGCCAAGAATTCTTGCGGTTACAGCCGTCCAATGAGAAAGACTAAAAGTTCTGAAAGGGAGCTCTTTCTCTAACCTCTACCTTTTCTTCGTGAAAGAAAGCATGAATCTAGTAAAACAACGAGGCTGGAAATCTTACATCTGGCAGTGTGCGAATTAGCGGGCGGGGGTGTGTGTCAGGGATTCTCCCCCTGGCAAATAAGTTTCCCACCCTGACAAATGTATTTTTTGTCCCTGCCAGGGATAATTTTTCCCCCCTAAGATCAGATAGAAAATCGGAACATCTTTATTTGGCAGAAGTTGGACCTATTTTCATGAAAGTGACAAGGATATATGAACTTTTACTAGCAGCTAAGAAGCCTATTTCGTAGCCATTTCCTTTGTGATGTTTATGAAGTCCAAGACAGACAGTCCCATTTTTCAATAGGGGATTACTAAATCATTCACATTAATGTACTTCGTAACCATCGCAAAAGAAATAGCTTCTAAATAGGCTTCTTAGCTGCTTGTATAAGTTCATAAATTCTTGTCATTTCCATGAAAATACAGAGTGGTTCTCGAAATCTGTAACAGGGCCATAACTCAACTCCTAGCGCACAGAAATCTTTGAAACAAAAAATATCAATACCAAAGTGCATGTCCGGAATCACGTGGTGATGCTTTTGAAACCAGTGGCGTGTCGAGAATACCTCTACGGCGGGAAACTTCAAACTTTTAAAAAGAAAACAGTGGTTGATTTTTCTTCCTTTGAAACAAACACGAAATTTTCAACAACTTTCAGATGAAACATTGTTTAATATCTCGTAACGTTTGGCAACTGCAAGAGTTAATTAGTAGGTCAACAGTTCACTTATCAATTAGCTCTTGTAACTGACGGTATTCAAAAATGTATAATCTGAAAGTTGTTCAAAATTTCGTGTTTGTTTCAAAGGAAGAAAAATCAACCACTGTTTTCTTTTTAAATTTCTCCCCCCGCAACAATATTCGCGGGACACCCCTGTTTTCGATAATTTCACCGTTTGATTTCCCATATTCCATTTAGTATTTCAGTTTAATTTGGAACCTTTATTTACTATTTTCTTTCAGTTACAGCATCCAAAAGGCCCAGAAAACCATCTACACCATATTAATTCTGACTATCAACTATGCGTTTCATTTCATATATTCTTTTTTTAAATGGCGGAGTTAAGGCATAACCTTTTCTTCCACTCAACCATTTGAAGATGCTACATAAAATTTACATGATAGAAATAATTGAACACTACAAAATGAATAATTAAACGCTACAAAACAAACAAAAAATGGACACTAAAAGTCTTACAATATCAACTACAATTAAAAGTGAAGAAATGCATAATATTACATTCATAAAGCGATTACTAAAAGAAAGAAAAACTATCCTAACTCGAGAGAAAATAATAACAATAATAATAATAATAATATTATATAACATAGTTACGTGTTGATCTGTACACCTGGGTGTCTAGTGAGTCAGAGGAAATGTGTTCTAGCTGCCAAACGGTATGAGCAATGAAAAAGTGTTTCCTCTAAAAGTTGTTCAAAATTTAGC
Organism: Lepisma saccharinum; assembly: GCA_022664845.1. Classification (NCBI taxonomy): domain Eukaryota; kingdom Metazoa; phylum Arthropoda; class Insecta; order Zygentoma; family Lepismatidae; genus Lepisma; species Lepisma saccharinum. The sequence goes on from JAGDQP010001869.1 coordinate 91,786, forward strand.
GCTTGTTTCAATGGAAGCAAAATCAACCTCTGTTGCCATTTAAAATTTTGAAGTTGCCCCCTACCCGTAGAGATATTCCCGAGACGCCCCTGATTTCAGAAGCATCACCACGTGATTCCGCACATGCACTTTGGTATTGACATTTTTTGTTTCAAAGATTTCTGTGCACTAGGAGTTGAGATATGGCCTGGCCCTGTTACAGATTTCGAGAACCACCCTATATATATATATATATATATATATATATATAGGTTTGCCTGTTGAAATTCATGCTTTAGATTTTATCTCCCCCTGGTTAAAAAGTTATCAAAGTGTGTGTTCATGCAAATTTCTCGAGCGCAATTTCTTTGGGAGATATCGATAATATAAAAGTAAAAAAAATGCCTGTTGAAGATGATTTAAAAAGTGTTAACATACCCTTTATGTTCATAAATTGCTGAGAGAAATGATCCCGAATGCATACAAATCCTTATTGATATGGCACCATACCCAGGAAAAATTTGTGTTCATTTGGCTTTCATTCTTCCGTTATTTCAAAACGAAACACGTGTTTTTAGGTTATTGTATCATTACCCTAAAGAAGTGTTATATACCCTTATCTCTCACAATGATCCACTTACGACAAAAATGACTTCAGAAACTTATGGCGCGTAAAATTGCAGCCCAGAATGACATGTTACACGACCTTTTTCCTTTTAAGAAAATCAAATGAAATCCAATATTGCGGACTTCAAGATGGCGGCCGTGAAGAATATAACCTAAAACAAGTAGCGCCTTCCACGAGTACCTATTACTGTGTATCTGAATTCAATTTCTTTTAGAAATTTAAGAACATTTAAGGGGATTTTAAGATTTTAAAATCACTTTCCGCAGGCAGTTTTTGGTTTTTTATATCATCGATATGTCACAAAGTAATTGCACTCGAGTGGACAAAAATTGCATGAGCACATACTTTGAGATTCTCATCATGACGGAAGATAAAAATATATAGTTCTTTTCTGTCCCATCAGTATGTTTGCATTTAGCATGTGAAAGAATACATAATAATATATACTACAAAATACTCAAATAACTGATTAACAAAATTGTTAAACTCAAGAGATTATTGGAAAATATAAAATCAAATATTTTCACACAATTTGAAAATTAAAAATAAATTTTATAATTAGCAGCTAAAATATTAAAAAATCAAGTAACACGACGATCAGGTCAGAGTTCTTACAGACATTAAGTTTATCACAAATAGAAAATACCATGAAATATCCAGTAAAGTGGCATAGTGCTGTTTGACAAAAAAAAACATATTGGTTAAATTGACAATTTGATGACATCACATTTTAGCTTTGAAATATCTACTCTATTGATACACATCAGCTACCCTAAAACTAAATTTTACTTTTAAGTATCTTTCTCGATATATTGCAAAATTTGCATTTTATTTTCCAACGTGAAATGTCGATTTGGGCCTCCAAATTGGAACTCGTGTATCTCGAAAATGAAGCGAAATTTCACAAATAATATTGATAACATTGTTCTTGTTTTGTTGACAAAAGAACCGATTTGTCTGGCTGTAGAATTCTGTTTCCGTGTTAGAATTTACATTTTTTTTTCTTTAATAAACCTAAATTTCTTTCCTGCTTCTTCAGATAAGCAGCTTATTATTTAACATAGATTATATAAAGTATATTGTATGAACTCTTTCGACTGGGCGTAAAATTTTATGTTATCAGAGCTTACTTCTCGATAGCTTAGGCTTAGTGGTAATGGTGCCTGGCCCGCAGGGCCCCAGGCTGGACTTCTGGCCTTTTGGCCACTTTCGTCCTATGTAAAGAAAATTATTTAGAATTTAACTGTTTTAGATGAATGGATTCCGCAGCAGAACACAGAGCCCACACCAAACAAACAGACAGAATCTCCACTACGAGTCAGTCTAGCCACCTGCGTATTTTCTTCATGTTCTTCTACATAGTTGATCCGTTCTGTATTGAGATGTTGGTAAGTTCAATCGCACAGGAGATAATTCCGATGTGAAATATATTAATTAATTATTGAGTAGCAAGCTAATTTAAAATATACAGAAAAGAGAGAGAACGCAATGACAGTAGTTTAATGATTTGAAGGAGAGGGAATATTTAGTAAGTCAATTTGGCGAAGTGAGTTGTGCCTTCTATGGTATTGGTTTTATTTATGTAGACATCGCTTCCGTGAAGTGCTTCCAAGATGTTATTTTCCTCTCAAGTAATGTGCTTATTTGTTGATGTTATGTAATAGTTCCTGATAAGTAATATTATGTCTGAGTATTCTCAGATCTAACTGATGCGGCAAATTCACCTGGATGAGTTTTTTGTGTATGGCAGATGAAATGTATTTCTGTTTTTTCTCAATCATGTCCTGGTCAATGGGAGTCAGCGCTATTTTATTATAGAGTTCTTCCTTATTTTACTTTCACATATTTTGCGTTATTCTGATCCAAAATCTTTCAATTTTTTCTATTTTTTCTGTTGATATTTTGCTGTGGTAAAGTTCATGACCATATGTGAGCATAGGTTTGATAATAGACAGATATAATCTATTTTTGATGGATTGTGGAATTGAGGAACGGAAATAGTATTTCAGCAAGCCCAGAGTTTTAAGTGCAATTTTTCTTCTTTCTAAAATGTGCTTTTTGAAGGAGAAACGTTGATCGAAAGTGACCCCCAAGTATTTAGCGTCTTTTTGCGGTTTTATTTTAGAATTTTTAATATATATGAATTTTTCTTTGTCCACCTTAGTACCTCTTCCTGAAAAGTAAAATATTACAAATTGTGTTTTGTTTTGGTTCAGTAGCAGCCTCCATGTCACACCATTTGACAAATTTTTTTGTTATTTTTTGTAAATTGTTTATTGCTGCTGATGTTGTTTTTGCGCACGTCCAATAGGCCGTGTCATCGGCAAAAAGGCCTAACTTGATATGAGGGTGACTTGGAACAGGGGTGTCATTCACGTACAGAGTGTATAGGAGAGGGCTCAGGGCCGCCCCCTGTGGGACACCTCTTTTAATTAATATATTTTCAGATAGGATATCTCCGAATTTGATTTGTGTTGTTCTGTTGTTAAGGAAGTTGGTGATCCAACGGATAATGGTGGATGGTAGTTGTAATGCACAAAGCTTATAGTTCAAACCATCGTGCCACACAGTATCAAACGCCGCCGTGAGGTCCATGAATACTGCCGCCGCTCTTTTGCCTGAGTTCAGTGCTATCTGAATGTCCGTTGAAACTCGAATTAGTTGGTGTATGGTTGAAATTTGTGATCGAAATCCTGCCTGATTTCGATCACTTCTCGATAGTGTTCTTTGTTAGTTTATATCTTCTGAGTTCGAACACTTCATTTCCGACCAACTATATACAGTAGTTTTGTTCTAGTATATACTTACGACTGGAAGCTTAATATAGTCGGTACGTTGCTGTTTTTCTAACTAAATGACTTGTATTTGAGACTCTCTTCAGGCTTCCTTGTAATACAGGCATTCTCGGAAAACTAATGACAATTTTTTATCAGCAAAGTTACTACAAATTTCCATGCAGTTAGGTGAAGTGAATTGGTTTTAAGTTGTTCACTAAACAACGTCTCTACTAAAGACCTGTTCAAAGGTTTGAAGAAACTCACATGGACTGGACAGGGATTGAACCGACGACCCCTGGCACCAGAAGTGAGTCTTCACTAAAGCTATGTTGTCCCGCTTTTTTAGGATATTTTTCTGTATTTTTATGCTGTAATTGAAATAATTAAATAATTTATGAACTGTATATATTATATCTATCGTATCGTTGAATAATAATTAATTATAATATATTTATATATTACGTTCTATCATTCTATTGCGTTGCGTTGTTTGGCTTATTACTCTAGAAAACTTTTGCTCCAGCTAAAACTTCAATCTCAGGGTTCTAATCTTCATGAATTCTCTTTGGGTTTGGACGAAAAGACAGCGTCTTTGATGTAGAAAGCAGTATCTTAAATTATCCCGGGCACTGCTCCAAATTAATGCTCAAAAGCAAGCATAGTGGAGACTACTGATAATCAGGACAATTAACATTTAAACGACATAGCCAAGACCAAAGAGTGCTATAAGCACAGCAGCCTGACCATCCGAATGCTAAGGCGATTAGAAAAATTAGTTATTTTAACGAAGAAAGAATTTATTTAATCGATGTTTCCAAAAAATGTAGAACTCTCAAATACGCTTCAATGCATTATTTACATAAAATCATTGCTTTACAATTCCATATAGCTCGCCAACTTCAATTTAGCTTTATATTAATTTTCTGACATACAATACTTTTTTTTTTTATTTAAACCCCTCTATAATAATAATATTTACCTATATTTCTCATCATTAACACAATCAATTAGCATGTGTAATATTCTTTCCGCAATATCTATTGCATTTAAAGCCATCGTATTCCCGTAAGTATAAACCATAGAGTTAAGAAGAAAATAGAGAGAACATACATGACGTCACATGAAGCCAAATTCGGTTCATGGGCAGCCATCTTGTGTGGCCCCATTAGAGTCCCTCTATACCGAGTACTGTGAGGATTACCTTTTTTCGATAGAGGATAAGTGCACCTGAGAGAGGCAATACTCGGAAAAGAGGGTCTCTGAATATGGGGCCACACAAGATGGCCGAAATGCCTCGTCCCTTCCGTCTCTTGGCTTCATTCCCTCTCCCTCTATTTATATTCCTAACTCTACACTATAAACTAACTCTTTACCATGCATAAAAATATTATTTCTTATTGGCTACAACAATAGATTAATTAGTTGAATCAAGATAATCGTTTTTCTAAAAAAAATAGATCAAAATATTAAAACCAACAATCGATTTTTCGTTCGTATTAAAACATTATAATTTCTATCAATCTTTACGCAATATTCAAGCAATACTATCCACCATACCATATCATAATATAGATTAATATGTACGGTAGAAGATATAAAAAATAATATTATGTGAACAAAAATTGAACAGCTTTAACGCAGCAAGAAAAGACATACAATAATTGATTACCAATAAGTCAAGTTCATTTAAGGAAAGAGTTCTTAACATTGAATCACTATTTTTTATAAATTTTAAATAACGCTAAGGTAGAAGAATTTAATTATAAAAACGAAAAATATGTCTTTCTGCAAATATAAGAGTAGAGTTTTGATGTAATCGAAAATTATGAGGAAATAACGTTTATTTGTACACCAAGACAGTAACAAAAAAATGTAAGGAAATGTAGATGATCCTTCCTTTTGCTCGTAAATCGTCAAATACCTTAAAAGTACTTACTAAGGTTTCTTTTATGTTACATCTTTGATCTCATTACAAAAGGGTAACAACACTTCATTAATGAGTTTTAATTAATACGAAATCTATAAGAAATATAGAGAAAGAAATCAGATGACAATCAAAATGAATTAGGTAAAATAATGAGTTTGAAAATACAAAGGAACAAAGAAAAACATTTCTGGAAAGATACTTTGATTTATTGAAAGAAAGAAAAAAATACATGAAGCAGGAAATTCTTTTAAAATGAGGACTCAGTTGAGATTCAAACACAAAGAATTAAATATATAGAGAAAAAAGAAAACAGGTAAAGATATTTTATATAATGAGATTTTCTATTAATTAAACAAAGAATATAATGAACTTGAAGATACACTTCACAATTAAAATTGCTTTAATAGGATTTATTTTCTTTAAACGTTGTGTTTGTTCATGGATTAGTTAAATACATATAGCCTTGAGTTTTCAACAACCGAACTCATACCTGCCATTCTGACAAGCATTTTTCTATACATACAAGGTGAATATTGGATTCGTACTCTCAACTAGGAAAACCATTTGCTCTTATTTTGGTCAGACAGTCCTGCTTTCCATTGTAGTGCCCTGAGTTACAGCTTATTATTATTATTATTTATTTCATAGTATTTGTTACGTCAATCTACTTATCGTTTATCAATCAAAAAAGTATGGTTAATTGAACATTAGTTAGATTTCAAGACGTAGTTTCATTTCAGTTTCATTTAGTTAGCCAAAATGTCCGGCTTTTTAACCATGTCCTAATAGCCACCATGCCCACAACATCAGCAACTGTCATTCTTCGATGTGGATAAGGAAAGTCTCCAGTGAATGTCAACAGTCTTGATATTTTCTATCATTCAGAGAGCGAGTAACTGGCCAAACATTTAAGTCGGTAGAAAGTTCCTATGCAAATGTTCTTTTGGACAGAGTGGAACTAATGTAAAAAATTATCCGCGCATCAAAATTGTGCCAAACATCTGAGAAGGCTACACTGAAATAAGACGAACTTGATTTAGCGTAGGCCAAATATCTGGTCCACATTTTAAAAAGACACTTGTTTAGTTCTCTCATTACCTTGTCATGTCTGATATATTATTATTATTATTACTAAAATCAGTACACTGCGCCCGCGTCTCCATATGCCTCAGTCATATGCGCCCCACCAAATGACAGTTGGACAGCGCTGCTCTATACGCAAAATATAAATTCCTTCGTGCAGAACTTAACAAAACTTTGTATATCTGTTAGATACATTTACATTTCAAAAAACGAGTTATTTTTCCTTGTGTTGCATAGAGAATAAGCAATAACTGGCTGTTCTATTTCAGTGTCTTGAACAAATATAATGGATTGTTAAGTCTCGCTTTCAAAAACCTTGCTCATCCATCCCGGAATCTTGCTCTTTCTAAGAGTTTGCCTATTTAATGTTGTTCTAAATTTAGATATCCGGCTGTCTCTATGGCAACTCCGTTTCCTACAACAGTCATCTATTAATTAATCCCACCCCATCTCCACATAGTCTTAAAACTAATTACATGCGGTAGTTTTATAAACAAAATATTGTAACACAATCGAGTTGAAACTTTAATGACTTCTTCGAATAGTTATGTATGCTTCATGTTCCAGTAGAGAAGAGACATTTGGAATAAATATCTAATTTATATCGCAAGATGCAGACAGTGTTGATTCCTTACCTGGATGAAACACACATTATCTGCATAAATATACACGGTTTAAACTAATTCAACCACTAAGTATGATAAGGTAACGTTGATATAACTAAGTATAGGTTGCATCAGACGTGATGTCACGTCATGGACTTCTCCAAAGATGTTAAAATTCAAGGCAGCTGTGTATTAACTATTCTAAGATTTCCAACGTATTCTTCATCCAGCACACTACAAAAACCTATTTGCAAGAAAGTTACGCAAGACCTAAGCCTTTGACGCCTAAAGGCCATAAATCAATTCGATGATGCAGAAACAATCGCGACATCCTATTTCCTCAGAATTCGACCAAGTCTGGAATTTGGGGAAACGCTGCTTTAAACACGAGGAGCTCTGCAGTGGTGCTGAATGGATTGACTGTATGACCTGCGACCAATTGTGTTGCATTGAATCCATGGACAGCGGGGAATCCAGTTTGTATGGGAAGAATGTGACTATGTCCTTTAAAATCAAACTAAAACGCCCTTGCGAACTACTGTATGTGAATTTTTGTTTAACTACACCTGGCTACACTGCTTCTACAACACATCTGTTTACTATTTCCATATGTAACTATTCATTTCTAATTCCACAGTCTAGTGGCAAAGAGTAATTTAATTATCTTCTTTTCTTTACATCACCGTATTACCAACTATATGTCACATTATTACCATATATGTACATGCTCTCTCCGAAATAGTAGTGCAAACTTCGGGACTTGATTATTTACATAAAAAACAAGAAATAAGTTCCTTTGAAGAAATTCAAAATTATGCATAATTTCGGAGATATAGGCGATCAAAGTCACGGCGTCATTGTCACAAATGACGTCATAGCTCGACACTTAATGACGTAAGCGGTGTCGGATTAGCAAATCATACTCGAAGAAGTAGCCGATACATCTTTTCACTTGATGGAGTGCTGCAGGGACAGGTTTCGCAACTAAGAATGTCATTGTCAAGGAGTTTAATTATTTAATAGCGCAACCATAGAAATCTCATCTAAGCTGTATTTGCCAATCATAAGCATAACTGAAAAAGATATACTTGCTACTACTTCCAATATGATTTGCTAAGTCGACACCGATTACTCCATTATGTGTCCAAATATGGGGCCATTTGTGAAGCTGCCGGTGTAACTTTGAACTCTTGTAGCTCCGAAGCTAAGCGGATTTCGGATTTTTTTTGCAAAAGAACTTTCTTCTTCTTTTGATGTAAATAATCAGCTCCCGAAGTTTGCACCATTATTTCAGGAACATCCTGTATATCACGATGTTACTCTACATAGAATTACATACTAATTCCAAAACTTTTATCAATATATGATCATAAATTTAAAATTATTGTTTAATAATGTAGCGAATAATGATTAAGTGTGCAGGTTTCATTCGCTTGTTTCTCCTGTAAAGGAAGATAATGGTGAAATTATGAAATTTTATCACGATATTACCAGGGTTACCCTACATTAATTAACAGCAAAAAACAACAACTACGCAACATCTATAGACTACACGAGTAAAGCAGGGTTAAGAAAGCTTAATAATTTATTACAGAAAGAGTGTGAATCACATAACTCTTTATCCAAGTAAAACTGTGACAAGAAAGCTCTAAAGCTCCTGAATATTGTTATCAGCATTTTGTTTTCGTAGTTTCCTCAAGGTTATACCAAAATAACTCATTTCCACAATAAACTGTTCACCAAATCCTTTCTCAAATACTGCAGCACTCAGAAAAGCAACCACGGGCACCCACTGAATTTAATATATACGAGGGGCGTTCCATATTGATTTGCACTTTATTTTTTTCTTCTTTCAGGGTCCACCATTGAGGTCGTCCTGAAAATTGAAAGGAAGTAGTACTTAGGTCTGCCTTCAGATGGAAGAACAATACAGAGACGTGTAATCCCTGTACTCTGCAGCACATTTCACCAACAGCTGTAAGTACGTGAGCGGACAATATGGAAGGTGATCAGCAAGGACAGCGCTGGACAACGTGGTTTCTGTGGAAAGAGGGTGTACAGACTGCGGAAATTCACAGGCGATTGCTGGCAGTGTGTGGAGAGTGCGCACCGTCACGCAAAACCGTATACAACTTGGTGGACGGCTGGAATAGTGCCCGCACATCAACGGCGAAGGGAACCAGTTCTGGAAGGAAAGTGACTGTGACGACACGTGAACAGTTCAAGAGTGGAGCGGCTTATTCAGAATAACAGGTGCATCACGTTCACGGAACTGAAGGCGGCCACAGGACATGCCAGAAGCACTCTGTACCGCAAAGTGCACGAACACCTTAGGATGGGTAAGGTGTCTGCCAGGTGGGTTCCCAAATCCCTGAATGCTGCACAAAGACAACAGCGCAAGGACGTGAGCAGTGATCTTCTGCAACGCTACAGCCAGGATCCAGAAGTCTTCATGTCCAAACTCGTTACTGGCGACGAGACTTGGCTGCACTACCATGAGCCAGAGACCAAAGCCCAATCAATGCAGTGGAAGCATCAAGGCAGCCCCACGCCAAAGAAGTTCCGTACACAGCCCTTCGTAGGCAAAAGCATGGCAACAGTCTTCTGGGACAAGGATGGATTCATACTCATTGACTGGCTGGAACCTGGTACCACCATTAACAGCGAGTCATACGTCACAACGCTTCGGAGTTTGCCCCGTGCAATTCAGAGGAAACGGCCAGGAAAATGGGCGAAAGGTGTGCTTCTGCAACACGACAACGCACATCCCCACACGAGTCGGGCAACCACGACTGCCAATAATGAGCTAGGGTTCCAGGTGCTTCCACACCCACCCTATTCTCCTGACTTTGCCCCTTCTTCGGGGCATTGAAGAAACCGCTGGGTGGACATTATTTCGCCGACTTCCACGAACTGCAAGACGCTGTCCGGACGTGGGTGCGACAGACTTCGAAAAAGTAGTTCGCAGAGGGCACAGAGAAGTTGCCACATCGGTGGCGCAAGTGTGTAGTTCTTAATGGAAACTATGTTGAGAAAGTGGATGTATATGCCGAGGCATAAAGGTTTTATATATATATATATAAAGAACAAGGTCTGAAGTTAGCTTCAGATACAAAAATAAAATCATTAAAGGACAATCATAATTTTATAAAAACTATTTTCAAAAGCTTGCTTCTATTTTGAAAGGGAAAAATATAAAGTTTTTTTATACTCCAATTGAGGTGTTCTATAGATGAAGGGCACATAGGCAATGTGAAAACCTTTGTCTATATGCCCTTTTTCAATAGAACGCCTCAATTTCTTCAGCTATTTATAAACTTTATGAATTATAATGACTGAAAATAAAAGCTTGGGGCGCACGCACATATCGAATACTCACGTTTATTTTCTGTAAGACTGAGGTCATTCTGTAGGAGCGTCCCAGTATTTTAAAATGAATTGAATTTTGAATTTTATTTAAGCTCATTAGAAAACTTCGTCACGGGCAGCCTCAGATTATTATATTTATTCAAGTAATTTTTTTAAAAAATTTGAAGATCTATGAAATAATATAGAGGACAAGAAAAACTTTAATTTTGTATTTTAAGTTAATTTTATTAACAGTATATATTTTTATTTTTCTAATATTATTATTACTGCATTTGTAGTAAAGTGTTTTGAAAATTATTTTTCATGATTTTATTATAATTTTTGTTGTCAAAAGTAAAGCAAAACTCCATATTTTAGTTCTCATCCATACAGATAGCCTGACTAAAGTAAACAACATTGGATTGAGGGAAGATGGCATATATTTTGGTCTAGGAGCCAACCATTGTGGAGTAATTAAAAGAAACAGAACAGGGAAACTTTACACAAATATATATTAAACTTTCATACTATTACTCACAGAATTACACGAAGCTACATGGATACACAACGGATATATGAGCCTTTAAACTGACTTGACATAATGTGCACCCCACACATCAGTGTAAGATCCCCACTCATTTTGGAGAAAGATAAATTATAATTAAGATATAAGACCATAATAGAGAAATTAATACGAGAAACTTCCTGAGAAGATTATCTATAACATAACTAAAATACATGAACAAGTATGGATAAGTTTCGATCACTTCAGAAAATATTTATTACAATATGATCGCCTTGACGACGTCTGCTTGAAGAGCAGATTTCTCTCCCTTATGCGATAATGAATAATACTTTGATTTAAAGCAGAAATGACTTTATTTTTTGTGTCAAATAAGAAAAATGTTCTTTAACATATGGCATACAGCCTATTTAACACGCACAGAGCAACCGAAGCTCAGTTAGTGGAGCGTTTGCCTCACTTTCGACATGTCGTGTATTCGATCCCCGAGGTAGACGTCCTGACTGAGATTTATCAAGGTTATCCTGAGTTACACAAGATTAATGCTGGTATGGTGCTTTGAAAATAGGTACTGGTGGACTTGTTTCTTACATCGTCACCCCATTCTTATTCTGGCCTCAGCTATAGTTACCTGAAGGCATTCAAATAAATAATAAATAAATTCTATTGAACACGTACGTAGACTACAAATTACAAAATTACATTGTATGACTACATTCTATTCAAGAATAAAAGTTCGGAGAAATGAGTGTCTAACCAGAAAGCAATGAAAACAGTTTTATTTAATGCAATGCATTTAAGTAGTAGGCATCCATCCACAACCTTATGGGTAAGATTCCAGTTCACATATTTCCCCACCACAGACATGTCTTCTTTGTGGTACCAGCTAAGCAAGTACTTGCAAGTCGAAATTACTGAACTCAAGTGCATTTGCTCTTCTTCTGTCATGGAGTTTAGCCGGATCTTTAACTGCTTATTGACTACAAAACTGTTTTAGGGGAAATTATTTTTAGGTAAAAAAAAGGAGGTATTTTAATTTTAAAGGACTTGTTTCGTCTGCACGTAACAGATCCATGAGGAAAATTCGGCGGGCTTCCGGTGACCCACCAACCATGAAGGCGGGCCACCGGAGGCCCGTCGAGTTTTCCTCATGGGGAGATTACTCATCATTCACTACAGTCCCTTAAAGCGCATACCAACAACTTCTTTTACACCAAAAAAACCATCTAGTGTCGTAGTAATGGAATACACTACTGTAGCTATCTTCCCCCGATAGGCATCTTCCCTCAAGTTACTCTAACTGTCAATGTTACAACTGCTAAGTCCATCTGATCTCATCATAATAACTCATCCATAGCCTTAATTTATTAACTTTGCGGCGAAATCGGAAAATCTTAGAAATATGTAGTTAGTGATGCATTAAAATCGGATTTACTACTGTGTGAATGGTTTTAGATTTCTAGCTAATCTGGAAGTGGGTTTAAAAAACACAATTATCAAATTTGATTCTCTTATCACAAGATAAATAAAACCATGTTTGAATAGTGCTGAAATACTCATCTCCCCTCTACAATTTATTGGATACTACTAACCATAAGCAAGAAGATTGCAGTGGAATTCCCTTGCTTAACTCGCGTCAGTGATTTTTGAACTTTTACAGTCAGCAGTGGGATGTGAATAGTCAGGAAAACTTAGCTGCATGGGTTTTTGGTATTTCCACTCTAACGAAAATACAAGTCGAGCAAAACTCGTGGCCAGTATTTCTCGGTTTTTCGTTGGTTTAAGTAGATGAAAGAACATGAACCGAACGGCGATTCATATAGCCCCCCTAACGTTTCCATGGTGACCACATACAGGAAACCAGTTAATCTAAGTGGAATTTGTCGGAGCGGAACGAAACACAAAAAGGAAAAAAAAAAGAGCATCAGAGGAAAAACAAATATCATTCGCAACTTGTAGTTGAAATTTTCTCTTATTTTCATTTCTCTTTCTCATTTTTTTCTTCTTTCTTCTTCTTTCTTAACTTTCCTAAGTTGAGATTTCAGCAACTGTTGTCAACTACGTAATTACTGTAAAAATGAATCCAAGTAATTCACGTATAAACAGAGCTTTTGATTCAATTGTAAAGCGAAGTAGACTTTTCGATTTTCTTAAAAATAATCATAATAATAACAATAAATTAACTCTATGGCTTACGGAACTCGCAAGTTCATCACCGCAGTAACAAACATTCGCCAATAGATTTAGCCATTGAACATCTAGTGCTTGAAGAGCTCTTCTAATATTGTCATTCCAACGACGTCCGGGCTTCTTAATGGCATCTTTCAGTCTGGTTTACCAACCAGAATGGAATATAATTTTCTTTTCTTCCCTATCGTGTCTGCCCATCCTTAGCCTTTGTGATTTCATTATTCTGAAATGTCGGGTATAGGTACAATCTGTCAAGTTTTTCATTATGCAGTCTCCTCCATTCCCCGGTCAGCTCGTCTCGTTTCGACCGTATACCTTTCTCAAAATCTTATTTTCAAACACACGTAATTTATGTTCATTTGTCAGGGTCGCCGCTAGCCCACTTCCGATTTGGTGAGGAGGAGGATGTCTCTACTACAATATAATTTTGTTCACTTCTTAACCATCACATTGATTACTACTAATGGGAAGTTACATTTTAACGTCCAACTGGTTTCTATAGCTCTTTCCAGGTTAGAAACTTTGAACGTTACATTACGAAACACGCATGCGCAAATAACTTGTGGGAAACCATGGACTCCTTTTCCCGGTCCAACAGCAAACAGCAAACGATCGCTCGAGTACATTTGGGATATAGATGAGAATCACTATGGAACCAACATTTGCGGGAATTACTTGACCCTCGACTCACAGAGCGTAGGCACACATTTTACTACCCAGCATTATTCGGCACATAGATGGGGATTGCTATAGAAACAACCACTCTCATTAAGAAGAAATATATGTTGTTCAACACTAATACAAACAGATTCTCTGTGAGGCTCTGCAGTCATTCATATTACAATAAAAGCAGTGGCGAACCGTGGCATAAACAAGTGGGTAAACAATGTAAAAGAAAAAACTTTAGTGAAATCAAAAGTAAAAGAAAATAGTAATTATAATTTTTTTTCCCGAAAATATGAAAAACAAAATTGGAGAATATGCGTGAGTTCGAGCCTCATCTACGCAACCAGGTAAATGCCTGGATCGGGCCTTGGATAGGAATTTCTTTCCTTCACGGAAATAGCAAAGTTAAAAAGGCGAGGAGGAATCCCGAAAGTTCCGAACTCCCACTTTCATCTTGGCAATGTCATCACTTTCTCTCTGTAATCATGGTCTCTACTACTTGTAAAGCATGAAGTCAAGCAACTTGATTTAGGCGAGAATTTTATGTTCACTACTGCAGATATTAATGTTCATTTTGCAGCGGCAGCCAGTTCAAAACAATTCAGCCCAACAGTTTAAATTCAGTAATTTTTCATTGCATAAAAGTGGTTCGATTTTTGTTCTACTTCTTGATTTCAACGAAAAACATTTAAGAAAATTACGCAAACCTACCGTAGTTGGCTGTATAATGGAGCCTAAATTTCATGTTTTTCCCCTTCTTAGAAATATGATTATGTTGAAGTGATCTAACAGTAAGTCAACTCAAAAGAATGGTTGAGAACCTATTTTAGCAGTGGTAAACGCTTGCGATTTTGTAGCTACGGAAGGAAGTGGTATGACAAAAGTCCTACATCAACAAAACGAAAGTTATAATTTTTATTAGCTAAATTAAGTTTCCTAAACATTCAAAGATATAAATTATCCTAGATTTAGTTAGAAGGTTTCCAAATTAGCTACACAAAATACAAGAGTCACTCAGCGAGAATCAATCCGCTTTCCTGCGTATAGGTCGCAAGTAAGGGGATTTTGAGAACCAAGTTTTCCATCCTCTACATATTTTTTACTTTTCTTTAGAAAATAGAATAAATGTTCTCTATGTCATTAGATATCGTTTCCGACAACCCAACACTCAAGAAAATGTCTACATCGATAAATATTTTACTATTATATTTAATTTCTATTCAGTTCCCATGTTGAACAAAATGCTTTTGTACAACGTTTTATTTCACTGCCCGCGAACAGATCATGCCTGTAGCCTGTGCTATATGAAGACAGACGTGTCATCTATCATAGCTTGTGACCAACATGCCACAGCCACAGCAAGCGAAGATATTTCACGTCCTTGAGTGTAACCAATACGGCCGTGAGCGCGAGTCACGTGCCAAGCTATATAAGACTACTGAACCAAGACACATTCTCATGTCTCCCTGGCCTGCTCGAATCTCTCAGTCACCTGCCGTCTGCTGCTACTTCAGGTCGCTATAGAGTGCAAGGTGATCGAAAGCAAGCAGCCATCTTGGAGCTGATAGAAGCGTTTACAGTACTTTTGAATATTGTAGAATATAGCATGCTTCACATACTGTTCCTTTCATTTTTAACAATATAAGCTGCATTTTATATAAGGAAATAAAAAAGCGTATATTTTAATGATGAAAGTCAAAATCAGATTAAAGCTTATTCGCAGCGAATACAAAAGTAATTACATTTATTTTAAAAGAAAATTAGGAAGACACTGCCTACGCTGCCTATCCCGAGAAGTCGCCACTGCCTACCTCTCAGTGAAAGTTACATAAGCTTGTGTTTCCTGTTTTAAATTATTATATTGAAATCTTTTAAAATTTAGGGCGCAAGTTCGGTCATGTTTTAGTAAAAAAAAAATGCCATTTATGACTATCACACTTGTATCTTTAGTGATGACGTAGTTGTATATAAATATCTACTGTCCTATTGCATTGTCATTCAGTGTACTTAATGTTACAAAACCAAGGAATATAATGCAGGATTTCAACACTAAACACGACCTCAGAACGAAATGTGTGTAAGGCTAAGGGTGGAAGAGAGAGAGAGAGAGAGTGAGAGGCTGAATATTCAAAAGGTTTAAGATATTTACGGTCCTATCCACTCGTTTCTTAACTATTGATTAGACATGAACTTCAGAATAAGGAACTGGATATCAATGCGACTTATTTGCTTCCTTCTAATCCTCTCAATCGAAGGCCAAACTTTGTCTACTAGTTTTCTTTTCAAGTCATTGCAAACTCATTAGCACAAGAAGATGAACTCATTAGCTTTCTGATCGCTTGAAAAGCATCGAAACCCATGAACTTCTTCAGCGGTTGTTTGAAAACTCCTTCCAAATCGCAGTCACTGAATTATAGTAGTAGGTATGACGTTTATATTTTCGTTCTTAAGCTATGAAAACATATTTAAATGTGTATATGTATTGCTCATATACTATATGGATATTCTTCCCATAATATAAGTTACCTCTGTTTCCCTTACAAGACAACTACTTGTGTTTTAAAGCCGATATTTTAAAGAAGTTGGGAGAATTTTACTGGGTGTTTCTGATAAGTGAAACTTGACAAAACGTTTTGTTAAGTGTACCTGAGAAACGAAACTTGACAAAGAGTTTTGTTGAGTGTTCTTCACACCACAGTTAGGTCTTTCCAGTGTAAAATCCCTCCTAGATCAAGAATCAAAACTAGTATTTAAGTTTTTTAACTACTTGTGCTTAAAGAAGTTACCAGAATTTTATTGGGTGTTTCTGATAAGTGAAGTTACGTGAATAACATTTTAAATTCCTGGTACTGTTTGACGGACAGCATAAGCAGACTTGTTCCAGAGATAATACTATTCTTGGCATTATTTTGGAACATACAGTAGATGTACCAGTACTAAATAACAACAGAGTTTGATGGAGAAAGTTGTCATAATAATTTTATGAGGATTGTACCCAATAGTCTTACTTTTCCTTGGCTCCAAAAGAATATAACTGGATTGTTATTTTTAGGTAGTTACGTATTCCTATTAAAACTGATATATAAAACTTGTCATTTGGCTTAATAACAAACGCTTGAAAGGGCTAAGATCGACTCCTATGATACCTAGAAATGAATTAGTTTAGATATATTTTTATTAATAAGTTTCAATTTAGTAGGTAGTTATTGGTTAGTATCAAAACAATACAATAGCTTCAAATTTTTATCATTGGCAGTCAGTGGTTACTACTGGACACTTGTAACTTTACTCCGGAAAAGCTTTACAGACAGTACCAGAGACGTCACAAGTAACCTTGAATTCGGATGATGACGTTGTGGTCTTTGTAAATATCAATTGGTATAATAGATGAACGTAGCTATGAATTATTCAATAGCATATAACCGAAATATAAAATTATTATTTGGTTTCAGAAATGACTTAATGGAATCTTGCACCTCAAACTAAGAAGTCTGAACTGAGAGAACGTGTAAGAATAAGAACAACCGTGCATGTGAATACATGTATTATATTAATGATAGCATCCACAGTAGAAATGCAATCGAAGCTCAGTGTTCAATTTGTGGTGACACAGCGCATTTTAAGAGGAAATGCCAAGCATCCTTGGAGAAGTTCGTGGCTTCCAAGATTCTTTAAAAAATGTACGAATGATGTCAATTTCTTCTGCTTATACGTATGCAATGACTTGAAGGATAAGACGATATAAGTGTGGTCTTCGATGGAAAACATAAAAGGATGCCTAGTAGTGGTCCCCTCCTAGCGTATAACGAAATCATTAATTATTCTGTTTTTTTTTTACAAATTTACTCTCGGATTTGACAGCTCGCTAATTGCTTTTGCTACTCACAACCCTTGCTTCTCACCCCCTACCCGGCTAGGCACAGAAAAATGTATAACGGAATGCCGCAAGCCATGTTTACCCTTTCCTTGAAAGAAGAAAAAGAAGAACATCAAATTAATAAGTTTTGAAAAAAATAATAGTGGGGTTGGCTTCAACGAGATACCTACAGGCGCAAAGAAATTAATTTTGTTAATGAAAAAAAGAAATGAGAAAGAAGATTGAGAGGTTAAAAAGAGAAGTCTTTTATATTGCAAGATAAAGAACATAAATGAATATTTTAAAAAGAAAACATGAAATGCTTATTGGTAATGATGACAATGAGACATGAATGTAAGATATTTCAAGTACTTGTGAATTTTAAGAAGATCTAGGAACATTGTATTGGCAGTAACATTGTTTGATACAATTTTAGTTAGGGTTGATGCTTGATTGAAAGAATTATAAACACAGATTTTGCGTATTAAAATGTAATTTGACTAAACTTGTGCTGAAAAGCTTCCAAAGGCCTTATTAAATTACAGAAAGGTAACGAACACGAAAAGAATCATTGAATATAAGTTGGTATTGAGATATGTAGAAATATAAACACTGATTTTGCATAATAAAATGTAATTTGACTGAATTTGCATAGAAAAGCTTCCGAAAGAGTTGATAAATTATAGAAAGGTAACGAATACAAAAGAATCATTGAATGTAGGTTGATATTAATATATACAAGAACTGACACAGAAACAAGAACTTAGTGTACCGAATAAAATGTAATTTGACTAAATTTGCATAGAAAAGCTCCCGAAAGCGCTGGTAAATTGTACAAATGTTGAATATAAGTTGGTATTGAGATATGCAGAAATATAAACACTGATTGTACTGAATAAAATGTAATTTGACTAAATTTGCATAGAAAAGCTCCCGAAAGCGCTGATAAATTGCACAAATGTTGAATATAACTTGGTATTGACATATACAAGAACTGACATAGAAACAAGAACCTATTGTACCGAATAAAATGTAATTTGATTAAATTTGCATAGAAAAGCTCCCGAAAGCGCTGGTAAATTGCACAAATATTGAATATAAGTTGGTATTGAGATATGCAGAAATATAAACACTGA